>JAULKQ010005233.1:0-14956 GCA_032356285.1 Smithsoniella earleae | reverse complement strand
ACTAGGTTTAATTACCCACTGAAAACGCCCCCTTTGAGGTAAGCCCCGCTAATTCGGCACCCAATCACGTGAAATTCAGTGGTTTGCGGTGTCATGATTTATCATTCAACAGTTGCAAGATGGTGCAGCGTCTCTACGTTGAGTGCATGCATATGAGGATACCCATTCTGAACATGAGCAAGCTCAGGAGTACCTCGGACTCCTCATACAAGCGACGACTAAAACCCTTAGCGAACCCGACATATTGGAGAGCTAGCTCCGATCATCAAGACAGGATGTAACATGTGTGAAAAACTTATTTCTCCCTGTCATTATGTACTCGGGAGCAACAGAGTGGATACTGAATTTATCCGCTTCGTGAGCTGACGAATCGGCTCTTATCATATCCTGAGAGAAGTATGGTAGACGCAGACACACTGCAACAGTTAGCACGAAATATGGAGGTTGGTTGTACGGCGGACTGCAAGTGAAAACGAGATGACTTCCAATACAACTGGTCCCTTATTCACCGCGCCTCAGACCTACTAGTGATAACAAATAGGAAAATGGTGTCATAAAGGGGGGGACACCGCATGCATATGATGCTTACGACGAAGAAGGTAGGTGCCCTATCACCGCACATACTTTGGCCAGCACTTGTGGACCCTGTAAAGTCTGCAGAATGTGCTCACCCATTCATCTGAACTATTATGGAAACTCCTGCTATTTACTTTTGACTTAAGGTGCTGACGTCGCGCGCAACAGATGTTCTGACTTGTCGACGAAAGCTACGCGCAGATGACGAGTCGAATCTTATCCCAGAGAGCGTCGAAAAAGCTGATGAATGTTTCACAGTTCACTAACTGTGATCCGTCTATAAGCTCAGTGTACGTGAGAGAAGGTGGGTTTGGGTTGGTGTTACTTCTACTCAGTTGAGACACCAAGGCAGTAAAAACGGCACATTCGCTCCAGCCCGGGGCGAAAACTTTGAAGATACGGAGTACATTGTGGCTCCTAAATCTAAGAAATGTGCTTTCAGAGCCATCTGCAATGGGTGGCAGTAGTTTTATGAGAGGGTGCAGCCCTGAAGTGAGTCAGCCCTCAAGACTTGTGTGTAGCTGCTGCTGTTTTACACTTTCATGGGCCGAGATGCTGATGCCATGAGCTCATGAAGAAGCATGGGTTCAGGTCAAGCCTGCACTGGGGCAGCTGTCCTGTCACACAACAAAGAAGTAGAGCTCGATTTTCAAGAAGTTTAGTGCCAGTTGAAAGGCTTGTGCTGACTAACAGACACTTGGTTTGATGGTACTCTGGCAAGAGATGTGAATGGTCTGAACGTGCACACCCTGCTTGCTGCAAGGTATTGGTGGATGGAGGTGAGTGGGGGTCGCCAATGGCATCGCTAGATGTGGGCTGCACCAAGCGCCTCAGCTCTCTGCTGAATTGTGCTGGTGTTGCCCGCTGCTTTGGATTCCTCTCCATCAAGGACATCAAGGGTTTGTACAGTCTCCACAGCCTCTTCCGGTCCCCTGCTGACAGTCTGGACCCTTCCCAGGGAAGCTCTTGTGTGTCATCAAGGAGCAATGAATGTGCCTGAATAGACACGGTGCCCGTATCCGTATTGTTATCCATACGTTAAAATACAGCACTTAATAATGGTATAGTGACTGTGGTAATGCACAGGACGTAACAACCATGAATATGACCCAACTAGAAATAACTTCTTCATTTGCACAACTTTCACAGTGCAAATCTGACCTCCATTGGAAACCTGAAGCCCTTCCCACCACTCCCATCATGTGAGGCACAACAAGCATGACGGTAGTCATACAATCTTCATGGCGTATGATCACAATGCTTGCTTGTGTAAGTTATTACATCGCAGGATGAGCTCACCTCTTGGTCAGACATTGGAACGCCATCTGTGAGGAGCTCGTGCACAATGACTCCAAAAGCCCAGGAATCCATGGCTGGGTCAGCCTTTACTGACGACCTGTCTGTGAAAGCTCGATAAACCTCGGGAGCAGCATAAGCCGTAGTCATGGCAGGCGGCACAACATCCCCGATCTTGGCAGCTAACCCAAAGTCAATGAGCATCCAGCTCTTCCTCTTGTCAACCCATAGCACATTGCCTGGCTTCAAGTCCCGGTGCACATAGCCTGCTTCATGAAGCTCCCCAATACGCTCTCCTAGCTGTGCTAGGACCTGTACAAGCAACTCTTGTTTTTGGGAATCTCAACTGCTGCTGTACAGCCAGCAGGGAAATGGAAGTCGGCTATTTCATGGAAGCAGTGTAGAAAGCTAGGCAATAGCTTCTGCAGTCCAAACACATTCAAGCCTGGTTGATTATGATTCACTCTGAAAACATTCTTTCTTCAGGGAACACACGGCAGCTTGGATCCCAACTATTTGATATTTGTGTCCTATTAACTTATAGACGCTTCTATTCAACATATTTATGGTGAGCATTTAAGCCAATGGTGGATAGAGACAAGCAGTCTGCATCTACTTCCATGGCACTCCCGTACAAGTGATTCTGCTCTAACATGTTCCATTCCTAGGACAGGTACACAAGCGAACTAAAAGCTCAGGACCCCAGAGACCACTCATGCAGATGCTCAGACCTGATCCTCATATCTCACGAGCTCCTAGGATGCACTCATCAGCTACCTGAGAGATTTACGTTGTGCCTTATTCAAATAATTTATGGGTTTCGGCACCGACTTTTACTGTTGTTCATACTCCCCACACAAACATCAATAGTTGCTCTGCTTTCCCACGGCATGGCCCTTTCCTTACTAGGGCATTACTCTTGAGACCTTTGATTCACGAGGTCAAAATCGGCTTACTCCTCATCGTCCAGGACCACACAAAGAAGGCCACACTTTCAGAAAAAACTTTACCTGAAAAGAGTTGGATATGTCACGCATGAACCATTGCTGGCTGTGCAGACTCTCCCCCTTCTCCATCACAATGAAAGGCGGCAGCGGAGTGCCACATGCATCCTTGTGGGTACAGCCTTCATTGGCAGAATTCTGTACTAGTGTGGGCATGAAGCTTTTGAGTCGGTGATTTTCGTACAGGGTCATCTCCTGATTGTATGCGCGAAAAGTTGCAAAAAATTTGATGGCAAAGTAATCGACCCGAGCGTCACTCAACTTGACACAAAATTGAACAACTCCCTCACCTGCAACACGGAGCTCACTCTCAGAGAAAACTCATGGCCTGGCACATCTTCGCAGAAGAATATCACACAAAGCACTACCAAAAGTAATCGTGTGGAAAAAAATTGAGCTTTCCACTGAAAGCTGCAAAACAAGATGATGCACAAGAAGAGAGCATACTGCCAGATTCCTGATTGTCTGGGCCAAGGGTAACATAGTGATCCAGGATGCAAGTTCTGGGTGCAAAGGTGTCCAGCTGCTGACGGATGATTTTCAGCATCTCACGTGAGGTGGCTCCCATGCGGAGTGCATCTGCTGGCTTTCTTCTAGGCCTCCACCCTGGTACAGAAGACTCAGCAGGAAAAGACCTGCAGGTCACAGGGATAGCTGTGTGGGCTGTCAGCTCTTCTGTTGGCGTATAGACTGTGTCTCTGTCCATTAGCACAATTGAATCCAATGCAAGCCATTGTACTTCTGTGAGCAAGGCAAGCCCTCCACAAAAATAAATAAACAATGTTGTCCTGCTCAACACATCAAAACAAACAGACAGTTACACAGTAAAAGCCCTCTCACAGCATTGGTCGAGGTTACTGCTTCAAGACCTCAATGTACGTATGAGATGAGTAGATAAATACACTTGGATCGCTCCTGCTCTAAGAAAGAAGTATGCATACCTCTCCTTGAACTTAATTTGATCCAAAGTCTCAGTTTGCTTACTTGTGAGGTAGGGGCTGAAACGTCTCTTGACTTCTCGGAAAAACTGAGAGGGTGAAATCCTTTGGCACGGGTCACGGTGCAAGAGTGATAGCAGTGGCTCCTGCAGCTTTGTCAGCCTTCTCTCCCACTTTATCAGCTTCGAGCCTTCCCAGGGCAACTCAGACTCTCCAAAGACGTAATCTGTTGACAGGAGCTCCCATGCCTGTACCTCAGGAAAAGTTGCGGTGGATGCATTTGATGTTATTACACTAGCTTGTATAACAGTGGATGAGGAACAATTGTAACAGAAAGGACATCAAGACCAGGAATCCAGCCCTCAGCTTTCCAAACCTGTCAGGCATAAGTCCAGAGCCTCATTGGGCACAGTTGCACAGCATAGAATATAGTGAATCATTTGAGCTTTCTTCTTGAAGATGCACAATCGTGACAGCCTGACGCTGTACATCTCATTGTTGTGCACCAGGCAACAAGTGTGGAGTTGTCTACATCGAGTACACACTGAGAAACAACCTGCCCTTAGATTAATGGCTGCCCTGTACTAACTCATCATCGCTAGTTTCAAAAAGTCTTCAATCGTTTGTAACATTGAATGCTATTAGTCATTGCATAGCAAGTTCTACCTACAGTGCTCCAAGTGAGCTTGCACATTGCAGCTGCATGCCAGTGTGTCCTACCACTTTATCAAACATTGGATTACAGCCAGTTTGCAGCTCAAACACAATCACTCCCAAGGCCCAGGAGTCGATGGCTGTGGTGCACTCCATTTGCTCCCTGTTGATGGAAGCCCTCACAGTCTCTGGTGCAGCATAGCTCACAGACATGCGTGGAGACACCATCTCACCCTTTTTCTCAGCCAGCCCAAAATCAATCAGTATCCACTTGTGTTGATCTTCTATCCAGAGAATATTCTCAGGTTTCAGATCTCTGTGCACATAGCCACAGTCGTGCAGCTCATGAATACGCTGGGCTATGTGACCAATGGCCTGCATGTGCACATGCTTCTTGTGGTTGCACTCGCAAATCCCATTCTACGATACCAAATACAAAGGGGAAGTTTTCAAGCTGCAGCAGGGCAACAAGAAGCCCTCTCTTGAATGATTGTCAATAATGCTTGTAGCTTCATGTGGAACAGTGTCACACAACTTCTTGTTGCTTGACTCGAGGGCAGGAGTAAGGCTGGCCTAGCAATCTGCAATAGTACTGGTACATGGTTGTTATGACTGGCTTGTCCAGGGCTGCAGTGCAGACGTGGAATGATCACCATCTGCAAGGGGGTGTGCACAGGTTACTGGATGCACTGAAGCATAATGAATACCCTCAAAGTTATCTGATAGAAAATTGGATATAATTTCTATGGTGAGATTATTTGTTGATCTTGTTGACAGGCAAAGGTTCTGGATAGATACGCAACTTCCCGGTAAACAGGAGTCCACAATCAAAACACGACTTAAAAATGAAATGCACATTTGTTACTTTCAACATGTGAACACTTTGTTCACTCACCTTCGTCTCTTTTTGGTGTTTCAAGCAAGAAGTAGGTCACTGCTGCTGTTACGACCTGTGACTAACCCGACATATCTTAGCTAAAACAGCAATATCCAGATAAGGGGAGTACCCTTTGGTAAGACCTTATTACTAAGACATCAAGAGCAAATCAATAGCATTTGCGTGAGTGGTTACCAGGGGCCTGGCAAAAGGCCAGGCCTCGGGCCGTGGATTTCGGGATTGAATCGGCTCCTATTTATAGGAGTGCCACGGGGATAGTCAGGGATCAGGCTACTGATCTTCTGCTCCTCGGGTTACACGACGGTGACCATATATAATTAAGTATACTTCATTCTCTCTCGTGAATCCTTCGAAGAGCCCGCTCGTATCGTAAAAGCTACCTCTGCTCTGTCCTGTTGGAGAAGGCATAGGGGGAAAGTTCCATGTACCATCAATCATGCAGTTATGCACCTTGCCAGCTACTCAATGGATGCAAGAAGGGTACTTCGAATTATAGGTCCAGCTGTCCGCAGCACAGGGTCAGGCACTGAATTTTAGTTGAATGAGTCTGACTTCGTGATGACAGCTTGGATAGTCCAAACTGCCGTTCGGGCCTGTGCAGAGCTGTGCACATTCATCAAGCCAGCCATTTGTTTACGCACCCGGGAAAATGACGTTCATATGCAATGAGTGCAGTGCGTCAAGAAGGTGACTTTGCCCACCCTAGAACAAGTTAGCGGCCGTCCAGATGCTTTCAAACGAAATGTAACTTCACATTTGTGAAACAGCACACTACTTGGTGCTAAACAAATTAAAATCTCAGCTAAAAAAATTAATAGTTTGCCATACGATGTCGACCAGTGGGTTGCATAACATACACAGAGCGTGCAATGCCAGATTGGCTTGAGCAGGTGCTTGGGCCAGTGCAGTCTAAGGACACGTTCTGAAACTTACCACATCATATGACAAAAATGGAATTGAAGCTTAAACTTTTCCAAACGGCAGTCTATACACCAACTTTGCTTACTTGGACCTGTTACACGTATCTCATTCTGCGTAGGAAAGCATGCTACCGAACAGTGTTTAACGATCATGGTCAAAGTACCAGTAGAATTCTTTTCCAAGCGTTCAGTTTTATTTAGCTAATACCTCCTAACTTTCGTTTGTTCTCATAAATTCCATTTCATTCAAGATTAAAGCTAGAGCCTGTACACGAAAAATTGCGTGTACAGGATCCCACCATACCTCTAAGGAAGTTCTTTCGATTGTCTCACATGGTCGGAAGAGGACAGTGCAGGGTGCATCCGTGCGTGTATTCCAACAAGATGGCTAGCGTTGTTCAAACAACACGTCAAGGTCCGAGGATGCGCCGTTACTCTTTCACAGAACTGAAAAGTCATCGGCGAAGGACAGAAGAAGCGGCAGCGAGAGCGAAGCGGCGAAAACCGTCAAACATGAACCGCATATGACGTTGGAGAAGCGCCAAACCCACTCGGATTTGATTGTCTGAGATCTTACGTTGACGGTTATATAGTGTACTCTTGAGTGAGCTCGCACACACTCCCAACATATGAGTTGCACAACAATGCGTCCAAGCGGACAACCATCCCGGACGAACCACAATGGAACCAGCTGCCCTCATTTACGCAGGAGTCGAACTTTAAAGGAAATTTTTGCTTGAGTCGCGTCTAGCTTCAGCCGACTGCATGACTGCTGGGCCCATTTGTGTGATGACGACAATGCACGCTAGAAAGCAGAAGGGTGGCACGGCATGCTCTGACGATTGGAAGCGTTTAATCGGTTTGAAGATGTAAGTTACCAACAGCAGGTCCTGCCAAACCGGCAGGTTTGGAACAGGAGCTCATGTGTTACGTGCCATTGACTTCGCACCACTCCACACACTTCAACTTCGCACAATTGCCATGAAATCTGAGTCGAAATTCCATTGCTTGTGGTACTGCTTCACTTGAGGAAACACACGCTGTTGAGTGCAGCCTACCTTACACACAAACATTCTGTGAAACAACATACGACGTACAGGTCACTGCCTTTCAAGGCATCGAAGGGAAAACCCCAATGAATTAGCTTGCCTGCTCTGTCTTACTGACGATCACCTTGAATGATCGATTACCGCCGTCACATAGTAAGCCCGTCTGTTGGCACGGTATATTGAATCAGTCCCACAAAACGCCAGAGGTCACATATGGGAGCAGAATAATGTTCAATATAATTTGTTGCCTAGATTTCAGCTCAGCCCGTCTGGACAAGTGGCAGTCTTGTCTCGAGCAACAGCTGCGCACCTCGTCATCGTATAGACCAGAAACATTTACAAGATGAAAAAGAAATCAATCTGGACGTCAACCATCCTAGAAATGGTTTCAGATCCAGCATGTGATGGCTCTTCAGCTTGTACTCACTTAATCAGTAATGTATGTATAGGTAGTGCAGCACCTGCAATTTTGAGAAGTCTTCAAGGCACCATCGCCCCTTTTGAAGCGACAACGACTCTCCCCTCTCCATCACCATGTAAGGGGGAAGAGGTGTGTTACTCGGGGTCACGTGCACATCATCTTCGTTCGCTGAGTAGTCGAACAGATACGGCAGGTGCAATTTCAACTCCAAATTCTCATACAGTGCGATCTCTTTCTCATAGAAGCTTTTTCGATAGAAAAATTTTACAGCGAAGTTTTCCCTGCCGATGACGCAAAACTGCACGATTGCTTCACCTACAAGCCAAGGGTCAATTGTGCTGCAGTAGCAATGCGGGCTTCGCACAAGCACATGGGCGCTCAAGAGAAAACTAAGGCTGACTGCCGCATGTCATTGTGTAAGATAAACCAAAGCGTTGGGAAGAGAGGCAAGAGCTACAAGCGCCACCTAGGGACACTACCTCCACTATTGCGATGACGGGCACCCAGAGACTTGTACTCGTTTAGAAGGAGCTTTTCAGTTCCGAATTCATCCAGCTGTGCATGTACTCGAGCCCGAGCTGCGATGAGCTCGTCGCTGTCTCCTGCGAGAGGCATGCCTTCTAAGTGCTCCCAACAACAGATCTACAGCTCCACAATGAGCATGGAAATCAGATGTTTACAGAAACGACATGTCACGTTGTTTTGCGTTTTCATTGTCAAGTTGACTGACGGTTGCATCCGGTAACTGGGCTGTCCGAAGGCTGCCTTTCCATGCACCCAAAAACTTCAGTCCTGCATTCCACTCCGAACAGCGCTGTTGCTGCACCTGAGTAGACAGTTCCACGCGTGTACTGAACGTCAAAACGGATTGATATTAAGAAAAGCTGCGTTGCTAGCCTCCGCGATTGCTATCCCTGGCTTGGGAGAGCCAGAAAGCACACTCAGCAGACGAATCATTGCGACAACTGGAGGTATGTCGACGTGCGACCTCGCAGTCCCAGGGCATGTCCGTTGTAGCTCACAAAGCTTCATTGGAATGAATGGTTAGTGTTCATGTCTTTAGTTTTTTGGGCACGTTATCATCTTCCTTGCAGCGTACTTGGGTAAGCATCGTCCAGATAGTTAGTCTTGTATTCAGCCATGTGTAGGTTTGCGCAGCTTGAATTTAAGTGGACATGGGGCTTGAAGCGCAGAAACGGGCATAGCAACTCGTTGCAACAGTGCCAAGAGGAGCCATCTGTTCACCTTGCCGGTTGAACATCGAGAGACTTCAGGACTACTCAAAAATTTTTCGTGTATATCTGAGCTTGAGGTGTTTCACTTGAAACGGGTCAAGGGAGACAAAGCTGTGACTTCCAAGCATAGCTAGAAGTGCCGCCAAGTGCCACATTGCGAGAGAAAGTTAAGCAGCGTGCAGCTAGACGTAGCATTACCGAGGTAAATTGTTTTTGCTTGTATGTAGTGGAAGGTTTCATTGATCTTGCGACGCTGTCATTAGTTGAGCAAGGTTACCGCAATTAGTCGCTGGAACCGCCCGCGGCGAGCTTTTCTGACATGATGTGGAGTATAGAACTGAAGCATGTTCAAATGCTGTTAGATATCTGAGAATGGCTGCATCTGAGTACAAGCTCGAACGTTCAGGGACTGGGAAGAAGAGAGTGCTTTACGTGACGATTCTGTGCGCCGGAGATTCACCGTGTGGAGATCTTCAAGAAACATCCATTGCATTCGAATAATGTACACTTTATTTACGGCCAGTTCATGTTATGGCAGCACGCTGCGAAATTCGGGATGCCTCAATTGCTTTCGTGCGTGAACGGACACCTCTTTCTTGAGTCGAGCACAACGGTGCGCAGCCAGAATTATGCACAGTGCCTAGTCCTGTTTCTTCATTTTTCGGTGTCTTTCGTATGATCATTCAAACCTGAGCCATGGCTAAAGCACAACCTCTTCGACCTGTCCATCGGAAACGTTCCTGCAGCTCAGCCTCGCACGATATCTACGCTTCCGTTACATCACTCAATAATCGACGCTTGAATTAGAGCTTCGTTTTATGATTAAGCTGAAGTGAATGAGCGGCGTGTTGCCGTACCACTCGAATTAGAGCATTTACGATCAGACCTACTGCAAGCTTTCACTCTGTATCATACATCTCAATGCGCATTCCGCTGAATAAACTCATCTTTCTGACTGTCACGATCACCTAGTTTTCGTTGGACTGACGAGGCTATCCCAAAGTGACAAGAGATCGCATGTGCAGGCTAGCTAGATCCAGCTGTTGGATTCATGTCTCAGGTGACTCAACACCAGCCACAAGGCTCTCCTGTATACTCTCAAAGCCCATCTACAGCTGATGCAAAGGAAGCATGCACCCAGGAGGCTGCTCATGGGCACACTAGAGTGATACCCAGCACATGTGCTGTGCTCGATTCTGCAGGTAATCCAGGTAAGGTGCAGACATTGTCACCCCGCATGTACACAACTTATCAGCTTAGCTATGTGTACTCACCTGAGTTATCAAGTCTGAGGAGAAGAATGTCTTCTTATGTGTGGACCTGGTGAACATTTCCTGTGATCAGATGATGGCAGCTGAATCTCGACGCAAAGGGCACGTTCATATCCTGCTATTATGGCTCGTATTGCAATTTTGGTTACATGTATGTGTACACTCAGATCAACTACGTAGTTGCTGAATTGGGCACACTCGAAGTTTGTCAGAGTGTCTGAATGTTCATCTGCTTTGGCTCCTACTTGCTCTTTCTATGTTCGATTCACTACATGAAGGATATTTGCAAGGACAGATGTTCATGCATGTGACATTTGAATCGCAAAGCAATTGGTCACAATCATGGCGACATATGATAACGTATTCACATTTTTGTTACAATGCCAGACATGTCAGATATGAGCGCTTATGTAGACTTCGGTTTCCAAACATTATCACTCATTGCAAGAACTTACAAGAGTACTTATTCGCAAAACAGGAAGATATGGAAAGCTATATACTCCTGTGGAAGTGTTCTGAGTATTATGAGAGTACCTCTCATCTTGTTTCGGTTAATATTACACGACTGGTACCGTCGATTATAGTCTTCTGTAACTGGATAAGTATCCATGAAACATTTATCTCTAAAATGATGTACAACCTACCAGATAGCTGTATATGTTATCACTCTAGATACTTCTAGAGCAACATGACATGACAGGGTTTTTACCTGTACTTCATAATCCCTGTGTACAGCGATATGTCATCATATCCATGTGTACTGTACTCACACAAATACACATGCAGATACAGAACCATCATGGCAGCCAAGGACTGAACCTGCTGTGCCCTTGTATGCTGGAGCTAGTTTAAAAAAACTGTCAAGGTTCATTAACCAACAGCTGGATACGTTTGGACCAAAAAGCCTTATTTTGGGCAAGTACACCATTCTTGGCCCCACAGAGCGTGTATCAGGAGGTTTGTTCTCTTTGATACATCATTACACATAAAGTCAGAAATGGATATCCACAAACTTTTTTTTAGATTAAGCCTTAGAAACATGCATTTACATTTGATTATGACCAGAAGATTTACAGGTGAAAAGATTTATGAGGACTAGTGATGAATCTGATTTGCAGCCATTTGTTGGGATACTTGTGTGAGCTGTACTCAAAAAGTCTGTCACAATTGAAGATAGTGACGTTGTACGCGTGCACAAACTATGCTTGAGATATGCCTAGCAATCCAGTGTTTTTGTCAGCGTCACCCCAACGAGTTCATAGTTTCATAGTTGATCCAAAAAGGAATGAAATGTTTTGTCAGGAACGAAGCCATGCAAGAAGAAAACTGTTTACCTGTTCAACAATTACTAGATACCAAGTTGTGAACAGGGCTTGGTTATGTAGAGTTGGTGAGATTGTAACTTCATTTGTTACCAATCGTGTTCTACATCACATCTTTCTTGCAGGTGAAGGGGTTGTGCAGTTTTGCATGAGAACAGTTGACACAGGGGCCAAACACTATGCAATCAAGTTTTTCACAAGCATTCGCGCACTGCAGAATGAAGTAAGAATGTATATGAATGACAATCTGCGTGAGCTGATGCCAGACATGATTGAATTCTCTACCAATGACGACGAATTCCACAAGGATGCCTTCTCAACCCCGTTGCCACCCTTCCTTGTAATGGAGAAGGGTGCAAGTCTACTAAGTCGTCAGGAGTTCATGCGTGACCCGTTCAATGCAATCCAGGTGAGCTCCATACACTCTTGTCATCAGATGATCAGTTCAATAGTGCATGTGAACAGGTTAGAAGGACCCTAACCTCTGTGTCTTGAGCAATCACATGTACACAGTTTCGTGTTCTTGTAATCTTGCTGTCTGGGCCACCAACTCAGTTGACCCTGTGCACATACGGCAGTGCACACTGTACAGTATTTCTCAGATTAATATAAAGGAAGTTCTGACTCTATTTTGCGCAAAACATATGCATTGATGCAAGATGTCTTTGAATCAAGCATTAATTGTGACAATGCCTCATTGGAGGGAATTTACAAGAAAAGTTGAGGTTTCCGACATCTGCCTGGATGTTACTCTGCAAAAAACAGTAGAATGTGACAGCCCTACTGTCCTTGACATACTTACGTGCGCACGAACGATAGCGGTCGATTTACCTTGGACTTGTTAGGGTTGGTACAATGGTGCAAGAGAAGATCATACTGGTGGCACAGGTTATCTCTGGTGCAACACTCAGTTTCTGTCTTTGTGTACATTGGTGTTGGGTTGTAAACATATCCATGACACCTTGCAGAGGAGCAATTATGAGTGGCGGCAGACCCACAGACCTAACAGAGCTACATATTGGTGTACGAATCACAACAATATGGTGCACTGCAGCACAGCACACCTGAGGCTACCCTTGCTCAGGTGGACTGTCCAGTCAGTACTTAACTATGTGTGACACAATCCATGCAGGTGATAGCACAGCTTGCTGAGAGCATCGGGAATCTCCACAAGGAGGGCTACGTCCACCGGGACTTGAAGCCAGGGAACATTCTGTGGTCAGAGAGGAACCATCGGTGGGTTTTGGTAGACTTCGGCCTGGCCACACGGAAAGGGGCAAGCGTTGAAGCTTCCACATCTGCAGCATATGCAGCACCTGAGGTCATGAAGGCTTTTGTTAACAACGAGCTTGTTGTAGCTGAGCCTGCCATGGACTCCTGGGCATTTGGAGTCATCATCTACGAGCTGCTTACAGACGAATTGCCCATGTATTTTGAAGAGGTGTGTCAGAATATTACAGTCACTGGCACCAGCTCTCATTTGCAACAAGCGTACTGGAGGTCAATGCTGAACGCACGCTTCAAGGGGCTGAAATGTGATGGATCCTTGAGTTCATTTGTGCTGCAGGCGAAGCGCCTGCTCCTAGACAGTACGCAAGAGCTCCCGTGGGAAGGATACAGGCTGACGAAGTATCATAAGAAGAAGCTGGGCCGCATTTGTGACCCTCTCATGTCTCTGCTTCAAAGGGACCCCAAGAAGCGATCCACGCCAATGAACTTTGGCAAGCAGCTGAGGAGGCTGATTCACCCCGCCTCCAGCTCAAGCAGTGACATTGACTCTGATTGTTCCTTAGAGGAAAACAAGTGTGCTCCTGAACCATGGGCCAAACGGCCCAATCCCTGTCGCTACACCATGGTAATTTTACTTGAATTGAACATGCTGTTATTTCTGTACTCACTTTTCATCACTGGCGGTAAACAACATTAGAATATCAAACTGTATTCAGAAGCAGAAGCTATCCCTGATGAATCTCATGGAATCCTTCATAATGGAGCCCACACATACCCGATTGGCAAGGGCCCTGAAACCACTCTGCAGATGCTCAATCTATTCTCCACAACATGTTGCACAGCCTTCAGTCTACCAAATACAGCCCAGGACAACAGAAGAATTTGTGATATTTTTTGCATCATTGTGAAGTCAGCGTGGCTGCATGTCCGATTTGTAGAGTCTATTGCTCTGGAAACCAAAGCTCCGGAAACTTTATTTTGCCCTGTCTCATGGTTGAGTTCTGAGGAATACTTGTCTATGCAAAGGCTACAGCGTAAATAGTTACTTACCCAACAGCAAGTGCCTTTGTCTGCAGGGCTATAGCACCTGAGCTGTTGTCTAGCTCAGATGGTTCCAAGGTGTCACTGGGCCGCTGCACACGAGCACAGTCTGCCCCACTTATGGTCAAGTGCTCCCCTTCCAGTACAATGCACGAGCAGGCCACACGGCATTCTACCCATCACCAGCACACCTCCTTCAGCAACTTTTCGCTCGAAAGTCTCCCGATGCCCATGTCGCTCGGCGCCTTGCCCAAACCGCGGCGTCACAAGCAGAAGAATCAGCCACCGGAGCCACCTCCACTCCACTCTTGCTTGCAGCCTCACCAATCAAAGCCGCTCCTCTGCAGAAGCACACCTTTGCGGGAGCCGAGCCTTGCTGGCCAGCCCTCAACAGCTGCGCAGCTGCCTCATCCTTTCGAGCCTGAGTACACCAGCAGACGGACGCCCCGAACCAGGAGACGAATCCGATCGTTCCTTGGGAAGATTTCAAGCCCTTTCAGCCACCCCAAGCTACGTGCCTTCAACGACAGGTACAGCTCTCGCCACCCTCAAATTGGACCCAAAGTCGCCATCATATTTCCCTTTGATGCCACATCACTACAGCTCTACCTTGAAAAGAATAACGACCCAAGTTCACCTACCACTTAACTACTTGCGCCAAAACCTATGGAAAAGGGTAAAGAGGTGACTCAATTATGTCACAACTTTGGAGGTAACGGGTAACGTGGCGAAGGTTTGTATTCAGTACGGCATCTATTATCTTTAGGCTGTAGGATCAGCTCGGATACCAGCAAAGAGCACAATTTCTGTCCGGTGATCAGACTATAAAGTTTTGGTTGAGTCGACTGCATGCTAGCTAGTTTGATGCCTGATATCGTTTGAGTTGCATCTGTAACTAATCAGTATCTATTATCTTGTTGCTCATAGGTATACATGCTCTGGGTTTTTTTTTACTTCAGGGTCCGAAGTCGCTTAAAACCGCTGTACGTAGAAAGCTGTTGGTAGTGGATACCAGTAAAGCCCCTAGACAGTTGAAGACAAGCAGTCTGTGCACACCTCTGTGCACAACTCCCTTATGAGGGAGCCGGCTCTAACCCGATC
>JAULKQ010005222.1:0-14962 GCA_032356285.1 Smithsoniella earleae | reverse complement strand
AGTATTTTGTAATGCATCAGATTTGGCTTGAAGGTAAGAATGGGGTAGATGCTTATTGTAGCAAACTCTTGACAGTAACTGACTGCCAGTCACCTCACTGTGGTAGTCACATACCAATGAGTTGACTCTCATCTGATCACCAGCCTAGACATAGCCTGCCAGGTGTCTCCTAGCGACCAATCATGTGCATGTCTCCTCTTTGTGACTCATTTTGCGCCCTTTGACTAACCAGTACAAGTTGGGCTTCCTATTAAGGAGGGCCATGTGGATATTCAGGGACTGCTTACAGTCTTCTGCTATTCAGATAACACTATGGCGGGCATATTCATTGTAGGTACTTCTTAATGCCCTATTCCAAGTTGCAGAACCTTGACTCATCTCGCTAGGCTCATAGTGAGTTGCAACAGAACAACTTGCTAATGCCCTTGGTTAGCACAATTATTCGATTAGGATATATTGTGTGATACAGACTGAGCATAGCATATCATACCAGATACTACAGGTAGATATTTATCTGCATTAGTGGTGACCAGGCTGTGGGTTGGGCATGTGTTGTCTCCCTGATTAGGGAGAGCACACAGCAGGGATGCAAGGGGACTGGAAATTAGTTAGGCTGCACGCGCTTTACAGAGACAAGCCTGCTGCTTAACAAGTGGCTCTGGCACTGGGGATGAACCTAGTTTTCCTGTCATCCATAGTGATTGTATCATCACACGATGTAAGAATCACATGATTTTATACCAGGTGGAAAGGTCCGTGAATCATCACAGCCCTGATGGTATTGCGCAAACAGAACTGGCTGTACTTTGGCCCCTAAAATTTCACGCTGTATGTAGATGGAATTCATTAAATTTCGATGTATGTTCAGGGCATTTGCAGCCATGGGATCACCTGATGGGGTCTGGACTCATTCCAGAGTTTGAGTTAACAGAGCCGTTGGAGTCAGAGAGCGATAATGGCACGTGTGTTGATCTGGGCAGCCATTTTAGAGCCCTTGAGATGCATAGCTCGTTCCTTCATGGGAGACATAGTACAAGACAGCGGCGTTGCACCTCGTATTCTGCCTCTGAGCGGCGTGGGCCTTGGTTCCCAGACAAGAAGAGCTCTTTGCAAGTACTGGGTGCAGCAATCAGGAAGAATAGCCAGGTGCTAACTGCATCTGTTGCTAAGTTGACCCATTTTCTGAATGCCCAAGTTATCACAACACTGAGTGCAGGAGCTCCGGAAGATGCACAATTGGAGGCACCGTCGCCTGGTGATAGCAATCGAGCTTCTCCTCGTGGCTATGAGGCTTTGTTGTGAAGGCTTCCCAGTTTTGTTGGCAGCTTACATGGCATACTTGTGTCGAAGCCCGGCACGCCTGCTTGCGTCCGTAGTCCGCATTGTGTCGCAGCTGTCTTACATCCTCCAATGCTCTCTGTACTTGTTTCCTGCTGTTTGCTGGATGTACGGGGCCGGGGTTTTGTTCTCGATGTTCGTTTCCATTGTGTTTTGGGCAGCTCCGCTGTGGTGGCTGTATGAGTATGTGGTGAATAAGATCATTGTGATCGCACCTGTCACCATCGGCAAGCCAAGCCTGGAATTGTTGGAGCGCGCTGGCCCTCAGTGTGCCATTTGCTGGGGCAGCTTCTCAAACACAGGCCAGAACAATGACACCTCTGGGCGGGATTGTTCAAACATTATGCAAGCTTCAGAGAAGAGGGCCCAGTCAGGCTCTCTCCCGACCAATGGTATGTCCACCAGTCCAAGAAGTGACACACTATCTCCAAGAGGAAACTTTCCAGCCACTTCTTCCCAACAGAAATGTATCACAGCCACAGAGTCAGGGGCATCCCAGCCCTCCACCGATGGCAGAGGCAGTCTTCAGCAGTCTGCAGCTGAGCCCCCAACGGATTGTAGCTCACCTGCAACGATTGAAGACCATGCTTCTTCATCACAGGCTGCTGCGTGCCTTGCAGGTAAGGCTTTCATTTACAACTGTGGGTGTTGGTGTTGGCACCGTGGCATTCCCTTTGTGCATCTCATTGCCTAGCTATTCCGCTTTTTCTCTCGCTAATGGTGTAAAACTATTGGTTACGCCTCCAACAAGGTGCCACAAGGTACAGCGAGTATGTGCTCACTCCGTGCCGCAATGTTGTAAGGCACTGCATGTCAACTAGTTCAGACTTCACAGATACTGGTGTCTGTGTCACGATTTACCAGACTCCAGTCGATTCAACGCTTTGAACATGCCGAAATACCAGAGCGTTTTCAGCCGGGTTCATTTGAAAGTCCATGTGAGTATTACTCATTTGCAGTATAACTATGGTTTTTTTTTATGTGATTTGGGTAACTTTGGGTCCTGAAGCCTTGGTCAAAAATAGTCTATCAGGCTCGTGCCGTGTGGGAGGATTCTGGAAGCCAGGGACGAACGTTATGGAATGGATTGGAATCACAATTGTGAGGAGCATCCAAAGTCACCGGGACAGTTGAGGCAATCTGAACCGTCCATCCAGCGTGCTGCGAGGCTTTTTTGTTTCGTATCTTAGTCTATGAAGACTAGGCCTAGTATGTGGGTGAAATCCTGATTTAACAGTGCTTCCCATGCTCAATCCTTAACATACCAGTGACCACCCCATATTCAAAGAGACTGTAATGGCTATACTTCTAAGTTTGTCCAAGGTACTACAGTACAATGGATTGAGGTCCGGGTGCGGGTGCCGTTCCAAGCACGTTGAAGAATAGTTCTTTACCTACACTATAGTGCCCATGCAGCCCTTTTCTTGGACACCATACAGCAGTTAGTTGCATCACAAGAACCCAGTCCGACCTTGCTGAAAGCAACTCAATCATCTGGGTATCTCAATAGCTGTCTAACCACCCACGACTTAGCTTCAAACATCAAGATGGCCAAGCACATGAGGTATTGGTTTCATTGTAACTCAGCCCAATGCATCAAACAGCAATGGGGTTTCTAAGAAAGCTTTTGGCTTTCAAAGAGGTGTAGCAGTAATGTAGGATGTGAATTGTCGCCTCTTGGGCTGCTTGCTTCAAGAAATCATACATATTCTGTTCACATCACACCTCTGCATAGGCTTTAGCCCCACGATGTTGCTGCAGATAGAAATGCGCTGAGTGTAACACAGCAGAGACACAGGTCGCATCATACCTCTTTGTATGCAGCAACCAGTGAAGAGCACTGCACTTCTGCCATGCACCAGTCTTCACAAACTTCGTTGGAGAGCAGTCCAGGTGGGGGGGGAGGTGGTGAGTGGGGAGGTCTCGCGCAGCCTATATCTTCCAGTAGCTGTGAAGGCCACACCGTTGTTTGTACGCAGTGCCTGCATGTCTTCCACTTTGGGTGCCTGACCCATTGGCTTCATCAGTGCATGATGGGGATGCGGCCAACTGTGTGCCCTCTGTGCCAGCGGGTTCTTGAGGTGAACGTAGTTGTCAGGCCCATGATGCTATTCCGCAAAGATCCAAAAGATGTTGGACAGCCCGACAGTTCCTCTGGAGATGAACACGTGTGCCTTTCATTTCTGTTTCTGCCCCTGTAACAACTTGTGCCATCGCAACAGTGCAAGCCAACTCACCACACTCAATGCCGGTGCAGGAGGAGGAAACCGCAGGTGGCGATGTCAATGGACATTTTGCAACAGTTGACTATCTTGAAGGGCTCATGCCTCGTGCCTCTGCACTGCACTTAGTGTACCATCCTGCAGCAAACTCTGTGCCCATTCCTGTGCCAACCGTTGTCCGTATCAATCATGATCCCTATCTTCTGCACATCAACTCTCCGTTGAGCCTCTGAGATAGTGAGGCTGTGTAAATGAGTTCACTTTAAGGACACCCATTCCCTGCCATCCTACTCTAGTTGTGCATTTAGCTAGCATGCAGCTGCTTGTGCGTGTTAACATTCATTGTTTTGTCAGCATTGAAACAAGGCCGCCTCGTCAGCTACTGGTGGATCCTAGCCCAACGTACGAACTGAAGATATTTCTTCCACTGTCACACAGGTGTACTGTAGGTGATGGAGTTCCTGTAGCAAGAGATATAACAGCCTGTTTATCGCACTGTTTCATTGTCGCGCTAAATGCTCTGAATACTGCACCACTGTTTTGCTGTTGGTAGTTGCCAACGGGTTGATGGTTCTTTGGGACCAGAAGACTAACAAGGACTAAAATGATGATGGATTACTAGTATCTCACTAATTTCATGAGCTTGATACCGACTGTTCAATGAGATTCCTCGACTTAGGCCATTTGATTCGGCTTCACAGGTAGGCACGTGATATTGCGCATCCTTGACCACATTCGGTACTACCTCCCAGTTGCTGTGGAAAATTAAGGTAGTGATGAATGCTAGCACTCAACGAAGTAGTCGTATCCGAGGTTGATGAAAATGTTCATTCAAGAGACTCGTCTTACAGGATATGCTTTCCGAACGTTGGCTTACTTCTCGCAGGATGTTAACGTATATCATAGTACCAGCTTGAAGAAATTTGTGAGCCTTCTCCTGGCAAAAGGTTATGCAGTGCCACTGTTACCAACACAACCGTGAATTCGAGTGTTCAACCGCACTGTAATTATGCTGAATTGGTTTTCTTGCTGCGGCCAGTTTGCGCGAAAACATTGTGTAGCGTTTTCCCTAGTGTACAAGATCAATTCTCGGGTCAAATTCTTGCAGTTGCACTGCCAAACGCTGCCTGGCCGGCTTAGGACACGAAACAAGCCCGAACAAACTATGTAAGGCTTAAGAATTACTACTAGGATCAATAACTACTCACCCATAGCGCGCCTGGGGCTCTACAGGGTGAGAATCATGAGACGCGTTATTTCAACAAGTCATGACTTGTTAAAATAACGCGCTTTCAGCATGAAGCCCATGCGCGGCGATTCATGACATTCTAGGCAGCCTGCTCGGAATCGCGGCCTGAGTACGGAAACAGGGAGAATGCTTAAGGAATCTCGATTGAATAAGTCCCGATTCGGTGCATTTTGTGGAGTTGACTGCGAGTGTCCGCTGTACGCTGGACTATGTTCCACTGCAGATTTGACCGCAAGTTGATATGATCTTGAGTCACAATGTGGCAAAAGGAAAATGCTTATGTATGGCTAGAAACCTGGCTTTAATGATGGTTGAAGAGTCAGATATTCGCAGTGGGGCTACGACTTCTTCGGGCATGAACGTCATTGATCCGCAAATTTGAGCGTTGTCGAACTACGCAAGTACACTGAGGGCACTCACTGTCCTTATTACACTTGTGAGGGACACACGCATATCGTCGTCTTAACATGTCACTCGGACCTGCTGTTCGCATATCGCGAGTAACACATTGATGGTACCTGTACAGATCATGAAGTGGGTAGCGGGTATAAGGCGTAGACAAAAGCTTCGAATTTGATGACGTGCGGATCCAGTTTCCACGACGCACGAGCGAGACATAATTCCATGCATTTAACACTCGAATTCTCTTACTACCTAAACCATCTTGATACCAGTGCAACGTGTCATGATCAACAGGTGTGTAAAAGCATATCAGAAACAAATGCCGCGACGAAACTTGCATCGCCCTGGGAGTCACCCAGAGTGGTGTTACAACCCTAGATACCTCCGATGAAACCACAGTCCTCCATACACCAGAAGTATGAGAACGATGCCGTTCATTCAGATTAAGTAGCTCTATGTATTTGCAAGTGCAAGCTACTACCGGGAAGCAGAGTCCGTGGGCGATTTGGAGGGGCGACAAACCAAGTGTGAAGCATGGGCGAAGGTTCCTAAGGAGAAGCTGCGAAAATCCTATCCTCAACCTCAACTGCTCGCAAAAGTACAGAGGTCCGTTTCCTTGGCTACGCGCATCCTAACATGAAGGTGTATCGTGTTGTAAGTGACAAAGGTCGCATTTTCATCAGTAGAAATGTCTTATTAGATGAAACTACTCCCCCAAAGGCAAGTCAACGTGCTGACTTTGCTGCACTTAGAGTCTAAAACTATCCCAACTCTATCACAAATTCCTGCAACAGTGGCAGCACCTCCGACCAAATCAACAAAGCCGCCAGTAATAAAGCCAACCAAGTGGGCTTGAAAGTTCCAGACTCACAGGCAGTACACACAGAACTTGACGGTCGTACGGAGGATCCAGATGATTATGAACTACAAGAGCCCCTATGTGTGGTACATAACAACCCTACATACGAAACCAGCCCAGCAACAAGCTTAAGGCCACAAGTTCAAACACCAGTATTACATCCATCTCCTTCGATTCTGCTGGATCAAGAGACACAGCCGGTATCACCCGGCACTGGCAGCAACTTCCCACCAAGGCATAAAAGAGGTACGACAAACACTTACACGGCATTGCTGGGGCAAATACGGCAGAAGCACATATCGATATCGTGATACTAAGAAGCCGGTTTTTCTGCTCTTGGGCTACCTCCAGAGCCCACATCTGCCTCAGAGGCTCTCAGCTGCCCAGAAGGTCCTCACCGGCTGCAAGCTATGGAGGAAGAGCTAGCCAGTCTGATGAATATGGGAACTTGGACATTCTGTCCGCTGCCCGACAAAGCCCGTGCGATTCCATGTCGATGGGTCAACGTTGCGGTAACCTTTATGATTGATTGTGTGCTGCTATAATCAATCATAATTCAAGCATATTTTCCCGTCAACGATGATTATGTTGATTATTTTTGTTCAACTTCTCGTCAATTTTCGATAATCAAAGATAATCAAGACTGGATTATGATGTGATTATCATGAATATGTCATGATATTGAATTGTAATCCATCATATTCCATTTGTAGAACTTTGATTATTGGATGGATGATTTCTGATTATCGAAAAATGACGAAGTAATCAAAATAATTAAAATAATAATCATCATATTGTGTACACATGTTCAAAATATGTTGCATATCTGTTGATTATCACAATTGACATTTCTACCTGTGCCTGATATAGCATTTATGGTAGGGTTACTATCAAGGTTTATGTCATTCCCTAAAGAGTATACTTGCGTAATGCGTGAACGGTGAAGAGAGTGCTTAGGCATCAGGCAGGCACAGTCAAACATGGGATAATATAGGGTAATACGAGTCCAGGAATGCAAGGTTTCAGTGACTCTGAATTTTCAGGTGACCCTGATCAGAGAAGGAGATGGCAGGATTTTGGTAGGATGCTTTGGAGACTCAATCATCTGGTTTACTAAACCTCAGACAGTTGTGGCAGGCTCAGTCTGTGAAACCGAATACATTGCCGCACCCTTAGCCACAAAAGCACTACTATGGTTTTGCAAAATTACTCACAGATCACTGGGGAGTCTGAAAAGTTGACATTGCTACAGACGATCGGGCAGCAATAACTTTGGCGTCCACAAATCAGCAAGGATGGCTGGTATGTGGAGGTGAATTGTGTATGGGACCTAGGACAGATATAGATTAACTTTGACACAGTGGATTATGACATAGGAGGGATGAGTACTAGTAGCATTGAACTTTGCATTGCATGGCTGACTTCCGTTAGAATGTGACAGTGGTCACGTACAGTGCACAGATATGTAGTGATGGTAAATACTCTATGTATGTATATGTATGTACTCTTGTGTAACGTTTCACTTTGAATCACTGCAATGATCACAACGTGAAAGTTGTCCGCACAGGGTTCCCAGCGTGCAAACCCTGAGACAATACTGTATCCACATATGAACTGTGCCCCTGCCACACTGATAGCTGTTTCACGCTTATTGTCTCTAATATAGTGTTACGCATAATGCATCAGTAATGCAATCAAGATGCGCAATCAAGATCAGGTTACCCTCTAGGGAGTTACTTAGTCGGTATTGGTGGGAGGCACAGGTACTAGTACTCAACACGCATTCCAGGGCTGTGCCCTTCATCAGCCACTTGGATATCGTGGCTTCGGGAATGTTCTAAGGGTGTTATGCTCTATCCTCTCTCCCTTAAGCTTGTGCTATTGACTCAGGCACCTTACTGGTGTGCCGGTGGGACTGGCTCAGGACTCTATACCGGGCATCGCACTCAGCTTTGAGGGAGGGACCGAGCTCGGGGTGTTTGGTATGGAGTTGCTTCTCGGTAGCCACAAGTCACAGTGGGCATCCCATAATTCGAGCCAAACTCGATACTGGTAGTTGGGTCTACCCTGAACATCTGGCCTGCCCCTGGCTTGGGCTCTTGACATCAGGGCCTCAATAGAAAGGTCTGCATCAACAATCACAGGACAATCTTTCTCATAACGCAGGTGAGTACTTGAAGGCTGCACAGATGGACGCAATAAGTCTGCGTTAGTCCGGGGGCTTAGACTGGGGCACTTGCATCCAAAAACAATGCAGTAGACATGCGGTTGGTGAACACGTTCCATCCTAAAACTTCCAATGAATTTTGATGATGGCTTAGAGTCTAGTGCTTCCCATGAAAAGTGAGCTGCTCAAAATGTAATTAAATCTGGTACTGTAAACCTTGGCAATTGATGTCTCTGGGGTGTGGGCATGGCTTTGGCCCCTTTGCAGCGTCTCTGGGCATCTCTGCAGAACCTGGAGTGGGCTTGGGCTAGACACTGGGTGTGAAAACGCATGAAGCTGGAATTTTTCCTAGAGGAACTAGACCTAGGGAATGGGGGAGTCATACCTGGTAAGTAGATGTTATTGGTAGAAGACAGATTGTATCCATGCACTGTGTGGGCGGTTGTATAGTATGCAAAGGTTAGGTGCTGTATTGTGAAGTCGTTGTCCTGTGCTCTGGTGGGGTTCTGGCAGTATCCTCTAATAAGTCAAGTGTATGTACTTTGGTATGATGCTCGCATTTGCTTTGGTTGCGTTTGTGAATTAACGGGCGTGGGAAAGAGGAAGGGCGGTTACATAATGATAGAATGAAAGCTAGGACTAACACTAAAACAAGAGTGTGTTGCATTCTCCAATATGTTGCTGATTTCAATTTGGTATAATGTTCAGGTGATGGTAGTAGCCCACGTAAGTTACAGTCAGTTCACTTTCAGTTTGCCCAAGATAACTCATTCTAAGAATCGTATCAATTCAGTCCCAACTAACGTCTGTGCTCTCTCATGTAGGAGCAAGGTCCCCTCAATGCTCAATTCGACAGCCCAAGCCTGGTTCAGTGCTATCCCCTTGGTAGCTACTGAATTTTTTAGTTAAAAGGTATTACATACTGTCTGCAGCCTAATATTTGAGGCTTCTTTGGGGCCAGTTTCCCATTCAGATGCAGCTGTTTTAGATAGTAGCATACAGGACGTTTCTGCGCTTCATAAAACTAGCTTCTGGATGGTAGATGAGTTTGTCAATGTGAGTCCTTATGTTGCATTTCAGTCCAGCTTCAAAGACTTCTGAGACCATCTATTGGTAGCCAGTTCCCTGAAGCTGTGAGGGCTGTTTGAAAACGGCATTATCAATTCTCGGGTCGCAGTCCGAGACAGTATCTCTGGGACTGCAATGACAGCATAATAGCTGGTGGAACAGCAGTTGGGCAAGCCATACACACCACAACAATGTAAGAATGCTCTTACGTCATCCAGCTGACTGGGCCAGTGGTAGTGCGGCACAAGAGTTTTATACACGTGGTTGAATCTTGGGTTTGCCGCTTGGGGGGCTTCATGGAAGTCAGATTGTACAATTGGTACCTTCCTGAATCTGGATGTTTGCAGCTTTCATCTGATCTTGCATGTGGGCTGCTTGCAGCTGCTGCAAGAAATCACTGTCGGGAAGTGGATGGGAGTTGAACTTGGGTTGCTTGTGAGAGGACTTGAGAGTGATATGATCAGCAAACATCGACTCTGTGTGCTTGGCTCCCTGCGGGTGATGACTGTGCTCTAACGGCATGCACTTTAGCCAACAGGTCCTTCTTATGCACAGGATAGTTTTTCTTAGCTCCAGAAAGTTTCCGTGAAAGATAGACTAATGGTTGCAGACTCTCACCCTGGCCCTGCTGCAACACCACACTGGTTGAAAAGACACAAGTGCATCAGGGTGCGTTTGTTACAGCAACCTTGAGTTTATTGCTACCCCAATGAAATGGTGAATATTGGCTAACAGATAAGTAAGTGGTATGGCTATTCTCCCATCGCCAGCAATGAAGTGTCAGAAGAAGCCTGATAGCCTAAGAATTGCTGTAACTGCCTCAGATTTTGCGGTGTGGGCCAACCTTGTGCGGCACGCACTTGAGAGGGTGCTACAGTACACCTCTGTGCGATCACAACATGTCGCAGGCTCCACCGAAGTCCTGTCGAATTCATACTTAACGGGGAACAGAAAAGTTTGTGGCTAGTGTTGTATGCGCACGTATCAACCTGTGGCAAGTAGCACTGGTTGCAGACAAGCAACTGAACGTTACAATTATGCCGCTGATAAAGCGCATAGTATTATCAAGTCAAAGCAACAGAACAGGTCAGATGTCATACCTGTGGCAAGTAGCACTGGTTGCAGACAAGCAACTGAACGTGCCCTTTTAACCACGTGTAGACTGCTTATATACTCTGTAACGGTGCAAGCACAAGCACCAATAAATTACTGATCAAATGTCAGCCGAACATGTAAATTCAGACGCGTATTGTAGATAAGGAGGATGAGCTCATTCTATATCTGATATTAGCTAATCTAAACAAGATAAGATTATCCTACGTCACAACAGATTCACACAGATGTGTTACAACACCCAGTATTTAGTCTTGGCTTTAAGTATGGTATTACTTTCCTCGACGACCGTTCTAAATATCTCAAGTTGTATCTGTTCACAGCAAAGAACGAAGTGACAGATATCATACGCGGTGCCATTTCATGGTTTGATAGGCAGTCGGGAAACCGAGCCGTAATATAAGGTCAGACCGTGGAACTGAATGTTTCAATAATAGCCTAGACGCAATATACACAGACCTAGGCATAGACCCAGAATTCAGTCGTCCCAGATGTCCTCAAAGCAACGGAGCAGCAGAGAGAATCAACAGAACCCTACTCGAACGCTCCAGGGCTATCTTAATAGACGCTGGTTTCTCAATTTTTGACTGGGCTCATACCATTAGGTTTGCAGCACTAATCCATAGTATGACACCTGTGACATGTTTAGACAAAACATTTGTTCCATTTTCAAGTTTTTTCAATGAAACTGCTCCAAATCTGGATCATTTCCAACGATTAGGCACACCAATTTTTGTCAAGAATTACAACAAAGCTTATAAATTAAAAGATAACTCACAACCTGGGGTGCTCATTGGCTTTGAACCACCCAAGGGCGTGGTTTATCGAGTTAGACTTAACGATAATAGGATTGTGTCTACTCTTTCCGTTGAATTCCCTGAAGACCTTCATATAGGGGCTAAGTCTTTTCCAGCTCAAACCGATTGCGATGTGATTAGTGGAGAGCCAATACCATCAGAGTCAGACTTTGTGGATATGCTTCCACGTTTACTCGATTGGGAAGATGAGTCTGGACATGTTTTTCTATCTCATGGTGTTCACAATCCTGACAACATTCGTACAAATACCTCATGTAAACCTAGTACCAGGAAATCCATGCTCATGCTTCCTTCGAATTCCACTATTATTGAGGAATAGAAGGAAGCTGAGCAGCGTGAGTTGGATACGCTACTGAACTCCCACACATGTACACGGGAAATCACTCCTCGATCAGCAGTGCCACCCGGGGTGGTCCCTATTGGGAACCGTTGGGTCTGTGATGTTAAAAGTGACGCCCAAGGGAACGAAATACTCAAGAAAGGGCGCCTAGTGATTACAGGCTGTTTTCAGAGACCAGGAGTGGATTATTTTGACACTTTTGCCCCAACTCCAGTTTTGGCCACATTACGGGTATGCTTAGCCTTCTCCGCATCACGACAACATGACATATTTCAGCTAGATGTCAAAAGTGAGATTTTACAAGGCACTCTAACAGATACTGTGTACATGGCCCAACCTGAAGGATATCATTTTGGTCCGGAGGGGGCGGTCTTAAAATTACTCAAACCTCTCTATGGACTTAGACAAGCGGCACGCTGCTGGCATAAGGAGGCTCGGGATTTCCTAGTCTCCAAGCAGTTTCACCCTAGCCACGCTGATTCTTGTCTTTTCATCAACTCTGGTTCAGCGGTGGTAACCTGGCTGATTATCCATGTTGATGACATGGTTGCTGGGGGTCCCAGCAGTCGTGAGATATGCATGGCGATGGAAAATAGATTCAAATGCCATTAAATTAAACCTATTTCATTCATCCTCGGGATAAACATTTCTTGTGATAAAGATTCAAAGACATTGGCGATTGATTCAGCCACACAGATTTCTGATGCTTTATCAGCATATGGACTGACTGACACGCATACTAAACCATTGCCAATGTCTCCTTCTGTCCAACTAACAGTTGATGGCCAAGCAGGAGATCCTCATCAGTTTGCTAGCATTATAGGAATACTCAACTATATAGCTCAGACCACGCGACCTGTCATAGCTTTTGCTGTGAATGCGCTTTCACGATTTCAAAAAGCACTGTCGGTTGAACACATCAATAGGGCTATTGACATCCTTAGGTACTTGAAGAGTATTCCAGAAGAGGAATTAGTCATGAAGTGCCTTGACTGATTAGCTCCTGCTCTGTTTACAGACGCATCCCACGCGTCCTGACTGGAGGATCGTCGGGGATTCTCTGTTTACCTTGTACAACTCTTGGGCTCAACGGTAATATGGCGGACCCGCAAACAATCTCTGTGCGCTGATTCCAGCACATATGCGGAGTACATAGCGGCAGCTCTAGGAGTTAAGGAAGTGCTCTGGCTTAATCAGCTTCTGAGCGATCTGGGATTTTATGACGAGACATTCAGGCTGTTCTGTGACAACCAAGCTGCTAACCATACCATCACCAAACACGGCACAACGGAGGGGAACAAACATTTCGCTGTCAAGTTCCACAGCATCTGTGACCAATTTAATGAAGGATTGACTGACCCAACTTATGTGAAATTAAATATTGCTGATGTATTCACCAAACCACTAGGCTCTCAGCCGTTTCATGATCTGATAGTTAAAGTGGATATTCGATAGGATTTGTCAATGTTACTTTCATGACATCAATGCCTCTTACAAACTATTGATGCGGAGGGGTTTTGAAAGTATGGGCTGTGAAAATGTTAAGTCACTGTGTCACTTGACACATATGCATGGGCCACGCGGTGGTAAAAGTGAACACTGTTCACTTTTGAACGTTTTCTGATTGCAGATAGATGATGCAGCGAAGACAGCTGCAATAAAGGTAGGACTCATGAAGACATCCGGTGTACTTATGCACCACCAATGGTTCCATACGTGACACACGTCATTGTGCTCTCGGTTTCGACACAGTTACGCATGTCATGGCCAAGTCATACATGCTTCTCCTCAGTTACTAACGTACTCGTATAACATTTCATCAGAATGAACACGATGTGAGCATCCAAGCGAACAAGTACAACAGTGATGAGCAATACAGTGATGGTGGCGGTACTACTTATAACATAGAGAACATTGTCATCGAGTCTCAATGAAATCCAAACACTCGCACTGCCTTTGGGTAACGAAGGTTTGCCCTTTCAAAAATTTTCAACAATCAAAGTACGGACACCACAGCGTCTCAACACAAACCGTCTCACTTTTTTTCATTCAGTGTAAGCTACAGGAATACCGACTCGGGGGCTAAGAATATAGTACCGTATCTGGTCAATTGTCGGACAGGCCAAACTTGAACGTTCTCATATCAAGCGCGATGATCCCGAAAGTCGATCGAGACAAAGATACTTTTATGGTTATCTTCTCTGGAATATTTTTGCCTGATTGAACCTCTGTGTTTGAGCTGGAAGTCCGATTCAGATTTTCGGGGCTTCAAGTATCGTATGGAGGCTCTTTCGCGTCTTATTCACTGATTTTACACTGTGTTAGGATAGATTTGAAACATTTTGTAATACCAGATCTTATGAAGCTCTATATATGGGCGCTTCGTTCCGTGAAACCGTGGTCGGTGACGAATTATTCTTGCTCTAGCATACAAATTCTTGCGCTCGTCACTGCGCGTTCGTTTCGTCCTACCGTCTGAACGCACAACTAGCTCATCTATATTGTCTTTTAGAAGAATTGATCTAGTCTTCCGTTTCTGCTTGCGCTGTAGAGTACGTTGAGCCGTGCAATTAGTTCTTACGTGTGCTGATGAATCGACACAAGTCGTACTGCTTAGTAATTATCCAGCGGTTCCTTCCATATCTTGTATATATCCTAGGAGAAATAGCTTTGTTTCCCTCTCGGCGCGTCTACAAGCACGCTTTTGAAGCAGCAGACGTGTAGTAATAGGAACCAGGAGTACCGCTTCTTGATGATCACAGCTGCTCTTCCTCTGCATCCACTTGATTTAAAATTCTCTCCACTGGCGCATCATCGCGTCGCACACAATGCCCAATTCAAGGTCATGCAAACTCTCAATCTCGCTTTGCAGCAAGTCTGCGCTGCCTCTCAATTTTTGTATATTTGCGGTAGATGCCGCTGAACTTTGTCCGCTACCCAAATGTTCCATCAGAACTTTCTGACTAGAGTTCACAATGGCGCATAAGTGGAACTGTAATCAGTGTATTTTACGTAAACTTCAATAACCTCATAAACAGAATAGCTTTGACGAATTCTCAATTGTGGTACTCGTACTGCGTCCTTGTCTGGACTGGGAATTCGAAGCCAAGAATCTGTCAATAGTTCTTGCCTCTTTATCTCGACGAGCCCTTGACTGTCAGTCACCAAGTCTACCGTACTAAGTAAGTACAAACCTTCGCCGCGTGACCCGTTACCCTAGTCTTTGGCGGCGAAATTAATTCACCTTGTTACCCGTTACTTTGAAATCCGGCGGCGAGATTTATTCACCTCGTTACCCGTTACATCGCACATTGGTGAATCGCGTTGCCGTGTATTTCATTAATGTATTATATATACCATTCCCGTGCAAGCGCATGCAAGCGATC
>JAULKQ010005221.1:0-54329 GCA_032356285.1 Smithsoniella earleae | reverse complement strand
ATCCATGAGGCTACCTCAGTCTTTGTGTTCACGAGGAACGTTTAAGATGTGGCAGCTTGTTTCAGGGGGGCAATATATGCTACACTACGACCCGGCATCTCTAGACCGAACGGGTAGTAGTCCGTGCGCGCTACCGTATTGCCGCTGGCGTTGACCACTGTGCGCACCGAACCGAGGTGATCGCGATAGTAGAAGCGAGCACCTGAGCTGCTGATGCGGCCCAGCACGCGCCCGGCAGGCGTGACGATGTTCCAGTGCTCCAGCGCACCACTGCCCGTGAAACGGCAAGCGGCCTAACTGCCGAAGCCATCAAGCCACTTGCCCTTTGCAGGTATGCGTACGGAATCACCTCGATCTAGGCAGAGAAACGGAGCAGGACCACATGCTCTACCTAGCTGAGCAGTATCCCTGGGAGTGAGGCCCTGGAGAGCGGCGCTGGCTTGGCGTGCTCGTCACGCGAGGCCAGCGAGGGAGCCTGGAGGGACCTTATCAATATAACGAAGAGTGAGGTTACAGATTTTGACCACTCTGCGATCTGCTTGCAGTTATGCAATGACAGAAAAAGCCTTCAAAGTCATTCTCTTCTTATATAGATCCAGGCATCCAATAATTCGAGATTGCTTAGCTTCTCCTGGCTGACCATGGCTTCCTCTGCTATAGTTGCTTCTTCAAAGTCTGCTATCATTTCACCAGCAACTGTACTTGTGAGTTCGATCTCTGCTTCGGAAGGAGGATAGGAAAAATAAAAACGAAGCCTTATTCGTGGTCCCTGCCAACCTACAGTGATCGCCCTCATATTGGGAGTAATCATCCCTAACAAGGCACGTTGCGCAGAAAGTAATATTCTAGTTCTGTTCATTTCATTCAATTTGGCCTAGCAGGTACTATATGCACACCTGACTTACTATTGATAACTACTCCTTTAGTGGTGGGAACAGATGCTCCGGTAGCAGGATCAACGTACCTGCCAATTACTTTTCCGAAATCGACCCTTGTTTTGGAATCGTTTATTTTCTGAACAGAATTAACGTTTCCACTATGCAGGTCGTCAAGCAGAGCTTGTGCATTCTTATCCAAAATGCTTCGTCCTGAAGTGTAATTATTATGGCCCACAACGTGCTTGCCCTGCTTACCAGGATGGATTCGTTTTGAAATCGAACCAATAATGTCATCTGCCGAACTACTAGCTTTTCCTAAACTTTGGAGGGGGCCAACCTGGACACTTGTTCGTGTTCCAAATACTCTTCCGACACCTCGCCCAATTGGGCCTGCAAGCTTACCAGCTACGCCGCCTAGTATACCTCCTGCACCGGCGGAGATACCTACTTCAAGCGGATCAATCTTTTCACCAGACAGCTTCTGATCAACTACACTCCCGACAGCCCCGCCAACTGCGCCTGCCGCCACCAGTGCAACAGCTCCCGTTCCCGCCGTGAACACAACCAAGTCCGCAGCAGCACCTGCAGCAGCGCCAGATATCGCACCCTGTGTACACCCATCTCCCGTTGCTGCTCCAACAGCACATCCAATAACAGCACCGAGAATCGTTCCTATGAACTCGCCATTGGGGTCATAATTGACAATGGGATTGTTTCCGGCATAGTTGTACGGACTCATTTCAGGATACCACTCGGCCCTTGGATCGACGGCTAACCATCTAGCCGTGACCGGATCAAGGTATCTCGCGCCCGCATAGTAGAGGTCCGTCTCCTCATCCAGCTCATGGCCCGTATACCGCTCCACCGACTCCTGACCGCCTGCTACACTACGACCCGGCATCTCTAGACCGAACGGGTAGTAGTCCGTGCGCGCTACCGTACTGCCGCTGGCGTTGACCACTGTGCGCACCGAACCGAGGTGATCGTTGTGGTAGTAGAAGCGAGCACCTGAGCTGCTGATGCGGCCCAGCACGCGCCCCTCTGGCGTGACGATGTTCCAGTGCTCCAGCGCACCACTGCCCGTGAAACGCCCCAACGTCTGCCCGCTTGCCACCACATCGTAGGTCGCCGCGCTCGGCCCGCTTTCATAGTAGCGTTGTCCATCAGCGTTGTAACGGTAGCTGTATGCGTTGCCCCCCGTCGTCACGCCCAACAGCAGGTTGCGCTCATCGTAGGTCATCGCACTCAGCGCTTGCAGGCCCGCCCGGGCCGTCACGTTGCCGTTGCCGTCGTAGCTGTAGGTCGCCTTCGTGTCCAGCGCACCACCCCCGCGTAGAGTCGACAGGCGGTTGGTACCACTTGTGTAAACGTACTCGTAGTAGTCCCCGTTTGCGAAGGGATCGTTGCGGCGGTAGAGCGTACGGATGTTGCCGTTAGCACTGTAGGTGATGAACTCCACATCGAAGTTCGCCGAGGGAGAGTAGATGCCATCGTTGTTGGGATCGGCGCTGTAATCCGCTTGGGTGAGGCGGTTGAGCGCATCGTAGGTATGGCTGTACCGGTAGCGGTCGTCGGGGTGGGGCGAGCCGGGCTGGTGGAACTCGGCCTCCTGGATGTTACCGTTCGGGTAGTAGCTGTACGAGGCGGTGAAAGGCGTCGTGGTGGAGGACACCGTGCCAATGCGCAGCAAGCGGTCGCGGGCGTCGTAATGATGCTGGATGTTGGCGTGGTTAGCAAAGCGGCGGTAGTTGACCATGCCAGCAGCGCGGTAGCTGAACCAAGTATCCGAAGTGAAGGGCTTGGTAGCGTTGAGGCTCGCATGTACGTCCTGCAAGCGCCCGACGTTGTCGTAGGTGTACCAGTGATACACGCGCTGTGCACCGACCTGAGCCTGGGTTTGGGTGCGCGCCCCTTGGCGGTCGTAGGTCATCGTCAGCGTGGTATGGAGCGCGGGCGATCCTGCGGTTTCGATATAGGTGTTCACCATTCGCCCATCGGCATCATAGCTGTACAGGGTGAGTTGCCACACGCCATTGGAGCGATGCGCGGTGGCACTCAAGCGTCCCTCCAGGTTGGTCATGCTACTCCCCGTGATGAAGCTGCTGGTGAACTGGGTCCAGGGGAAGGTGCCCGTAGCAGGCTTGTCGTCGTACTGGTACACCGTGATCCAGTTGCCCTGGATGGTCTCCAGCGCTGGGCTGGCGTTCGGGTTGAGTGTGGCAAAGGTAGCCGTCCCGACGCCTGTCTGCGTCACTCGGTCGTGCTCATCGTAGCGAAAGAACTGCACCTGCCCGAGCGCGGCCTGGTTCGCATCTTGGGAGAAGCGCAGGTTGCCGTTGTAGTCGTAAAGGTACTGCGTGGTCCCGGCATCGGGCGATACTTTCCGCCGCATATGTTGGCGTGCATCGTAGGCATATGTCGTCTGCTGTCCTTCGGGAGCCGTCGTCGTCGTCAGGTTGCCCATGATGTCGTACGCGAAGGTGGTAGTAGCAGCCTCGGCGGTCCCATACCCCGCAACAGTCTGCTTGGTTTGACCGAAGCCGTCTACGTAGGTACGTGTTTTCTTGCCGGATTCGTCGGTCGTTTCGGTGGCATGGTACCAATAGCTGCCCACCTGAGCCATGCTATAGGCCATACGCACGCTTTGCTGGAGATCAGAGACGCCCTCAGGCAAGATCGCACAAGGCCGATCCAGCCGGTCCGTGCAGTACTGGGTCTCCACGTAGGGGCGTCCATTGGTCACGGCCTCGGGAAAGCCGTCGTAGTACAATGGAGCGTTGGTGAAATAGTTGGCATAAAAGGCTTGGCTGCTGTTGGTGGCGCGGATCGGCTTCCACACCTGCGCGAGCCGTCCCTGCTCGTCGTAGCGCTGCCCGTCGATGAGGCTCGCGCTTCCATCCTGCTGCTGCTTTTGGAACGGACGCCCTAGCCCGTCCAGATACGCTGTCGTCCTATACGTTTTTGAGCCATCTACATGAGCCGTGGTCTGCACATAGTTGGGATCCGTAGCCACGCTACCGGACGAGAGGTGGTAGGTATAGGCCTGCGTCAGTTCCCCAGCCGCGTTGCGCACGTTCTGCAGCCGCCCGTGTACGTCGTAGCTAAACGACGTCTGGTTACCACTCGGATCTTGAATGGACGTGATCGTTCCATAAGCGGCATGGTACTCGTACTCCGTCTTGAGGGTACCGCGCTGGATGCAGGTCAGATGGGTGTTGTTGAAAGGACTGGCTGTTTGGGAGCAGTTGCTTGTATTGGAACCATAATAGAGGAACGTGCTGTTGCCGCGCCCATCCTTGTGGTGCGTTACCTGCCCATAGGCGTCGTACGTCACGTTCTCGCTGGTGCAATGTACCTCGCTACCGGGCAGCGCACAGGTCCCGGAGGGATCGGCAGGCGCACTGGTGTCGGTCGTAGAGCCATCCCCGGCCCATACCCAGTTGGCCTTGGGACGCCAGTGCCCATCGTTCAGCACCCAGGTGGCCCACGTTTTGGCCCGCGTGCTGCTCCCCTCCTTCACCGTCGTCGCATACACGGGGGCCAGTCGATGGTGCTCTCCCCCCGCTACGTCCGGCCCCATCCCGCTATACTTCGTGTGGGCATAGGTATACGTCGTCGTTCGCTTAGTCTGATCGGTGTTGGTTTCGCGCTGCTCGGTAAGCTGGTACGGCGCATCCTGTGTGTAGATGAGCTGCGTCTCCTTCAGCAAACGGCACGTCCCGCCCTCGCAGTGGTAGTTTTTGGTTTTGCTGAGCGGATTAAAGGCCGAGATGATCTCGTAAAACGTCACCTTTTGGGTCGTGTTGTACGAGCCAGGGAATGTTTTCACTTGTGCTGCTGGATAGCGCACGGTGCGAGGTCCATCAGTTTCGTAACCAGTAAAGCTGTACTCGCGCTCTGTTTTGCGCACCAAGCGGTTATCGGTATCAAGGGCAACATAGGTAAGGGGCCATCCGCGCAACCAATCGTACGAGGTGTGCGCTGTGCCGTGCCACTCGTCGTAGGTATCACTACCTGTGAAGCAGGGATCGGCATACTCCATTTCGGCGAACTCGCCCACGTTCAAGTAGCCATTGGCCGTCGAAAACACATGGACCTCTTTGGCATAGCTGTCCTGATCGATGTCGAACTTCCCATCGCCGTTTCGCGTTACTGCTACTACCTGGTAGGTGATGTGCGAACCCGCGCCCAAGGGGAAAAAGGACTGATCGGAAACCAACGCATAATCATCCGACTGCGTGTCCTCATGATGATAGACGTAGCTCGGTTCCTGAATGAGAACGCCTGTGGACATGTTGGCTAGCTTAAAGCGTTCTCTTGACCAAATCTGATAGGGTATCAAAGGGGCGTCATCATACAAGTCCAGGAGGTAACTATCATAGGTGTAACGGTACTCCTCGTAAAAGGTGTTGCCTTTACCATCCGTCCGGACCATCTGCGCGATTCGTAGTCCACCCGCTGGCTGGTCGTTCGTCTGCACCGTCCGCCGGACCATAGCGTAGCTGTGTGGCTCATAGACAAACCGGACCGTGCCCTTTGTCGGATACGTAATCATCTCCAGGGTAGCCGCCGCCATCGTGTTGACCGCTGTGGTGGGTGCGCGGTTCGCGCCATCGACGACCTGCTGCCACGCCGAACTGCTGCCCGGATAGAGATCCTGGTACGTTAAGGTCATATCGGGCAGCGGGCTATGCGGCTCGTTGTCGTTGCTGAGCCGCCCGTTATAGTAGCCCCAGTGGTCAACCGCTGTTGACGTATAGCCTGGCAACAGGGTGCTGTTGTAGGCAAAGGTATAGGGATTCAGGCTCGTCCCGTCGCTTCCCTTGGGCACCACCTGCGTCAGCTTCAACCGGGTATCGCTGGATCCGCCTACGGAGGCGAAATACCCATAGGTCAAGTTGAACGAGCGCCGGGTAGCCCCCGAGCGATTCTTGACCACAATGGCATCCAACTTATAGGCAGCTGCCACATCCGTCCGGGTACTAGCAGTGAACGTGATCTCATCCCGGGCCGTCACAATTTTGGACAAGCGTAGGCTGCGAATGTGGCTGGTAATCGTGGTGGTGCGCCCTCCAGGGGGGTCGCTGGAGGCCTGCGGCTCTAGGCCCATGACCCACTCGCGGCGTTCCCGATGCTTACGCGTAATCCACTCTGGGGCAGCATACTCCAGCGTAATCACGTCATCACCCGAGGGCGAAATGATCTCCGTCAGGTACCATGCCGAAGCATAGGTATCCCCCGGACGAGCCGGGTTGGGGGTATCGTAGCTAGCCCGTGTAAACTCGGGCGCAGCAAACACGTAACGGGTTCCGTTTTCATCCGTGATGGTCCACTTCGAAATGTAACGGTCGTAGAGATCCCGGCACGCGCCACTGCCACTACACCCATACACCGAGCCATCGGCGGGATACGCCGCCGCCTCGTAGGTGATATGCAAGTTCTGCGCAGGCAACGTGCGGAAAGTCAACGTGCGTGGGTTTTCGTTGGGATCATTCTTGTACCCGCCCACAAATTTTCCGGCTCGGCCTGCAAAGCTGAAATAGAACATATCGGGCTCGCCGTCCCAACTCCCTTCGGCAACGGCTGTCGTGGCGTTGCCTTGCAACCCTATCGTACAGGCATTGCGAAGCTGGGCATCGCCCATCACGGCATTAAAGGTGCCATAGAGTCCTGAACCAGGACTCACCTGATCCCCGAAGGCGACAACTTTATCGAACCAGCCCCGCGCTTCGGGGGCCAAGTGGGTGTTTTCGTCGGGCAAACCACGCATGCTGCGTGTGATCACTCCGCCTGCCTCCAAGGCCCAGCCTAACCCTACCCAGCCAGGTACTTCCTCTACGCGGATACCCGAGGCGTGGTATTTCAAGGTAATGGGGAGCGCTAGCGTACGCCCCTCGGTGGTGTAGAGCGGTACCGCGATGTTCGGGGTTCCAGTATGCAAGCTGACAGGTACATCGCCGAATTTGCCTAGGGCCGCCGCCGATGGTGACGGCATCCCGCCTTGCAAATGGCTGAGCATTTGCCCATAAACAGTCCAACTACAGAGGGTCCAGCATACACTAAGTACGAGTCCAAAGCGAAAGCATCGTTTCATAGCTATGGTAAGGGTGAGTCCAACAAAACGGGGTGTTGGTCTCAAGGTGGCTTACCCTTCCATTAGCATCTTTGGGATCTCATTAGACTTGCATTAGAAAATGATGGGCATTTGCCAATCTGCCCTCTTTGGCTCCTAATTTTGCGGCATAGGCCTGCTCTCGGATGACGGCTCCACCGCACGCCCCTAGCGTCCTATCCGATTTCCAAGATTAATTGATAACCCCGACCGCGAAGGGTTTTGATCAGGTGCTCGGCCCCAAATACACGGAGTTTTTGCCGGAGCGCATGAATATGATAGTCAACAACATTGGTATGCGTATCGAAATCAAATTTCCACACGGCATCTAGAATGTCATCCCGCGTACAACACTGTCCTCGGCGCTTCCATAAAAACTGCAAGAGGGTATACTCACGAGGTGTTAGACGCACAGCCTGATCGTACTGAACCAAGTGCTGGGTCGTACCATCAACGTACAGGGTCTTCGTGATACGCCAGCGGCCTTGGTGTCCGTCGCCTGCCCCTTTGTAGCCATCACCCCTTGCTTCTGCATACCTCGCATCGTGTGGCACAGAGGCAGGTCCCATGATTTCAGGCTGTGATGGGAGGGATACAGGTTCGGCTAAGCGTGGAGGTACCACAAGCCGCCCGTGTTTCCTCCGATAGGCGGCAATATGGGCTTCGATATGAATGGTGTTGGGGGGATATTCTTCGATGTAATCGGCTCCCATTTCCAGGGCCGCAATGTGTTCCGCTTTGCGCGTACTACACAAGACTCCAAGCGGAAGGCGCAAAGCCTCTGCACGTACCTTAAGAGCGGGAATCAGAACAAGGGTTTCTGGCAGCCAATCGACAATGATTGTGTGGTAGCGATGCAAGGGCTGCTGAGAGGTGCGTATTTCCGCAGAACGGCAACTCGTCAATGCAAAGGCCGACGGTAAGCTATCACAAAAAGTCTGTGTCGTTGCAGCATCGTCTGTAATCAGTAGAATGTGGTAGAACTCCCGAACACGTTTGGTATGCATAATAAACCTCGCATCAAGCATGCCTCTCCCCATGGGACATCAGAGGTTTTCTAAGTGAATGTGCATTGTTCAGTTTATGCCTAAAGAGCTTCCTCCTTCTCTCGTGCTGCGTCAAGCCCAATCTGACGAAGGCTATGGCGTGGACGTGGGCATGTTCAAAACAAGGGGGAGTCCGAACCGTACGACCTGTTGAACCTGTACACTTGCGCATCTTGCTATACGCTCGCTTCTCACAAGCCATGTATGAGGACAAAGTCCCGTATTCGTTAAGGCGGCGCACGGCATCCGATGGTCGTTATAGGCGTGGCAACATGAAGCATCCTTGCACTGAATCCTGAGCAAATGACCAGCCTCCGAGGTGGTACGTACCTGTGGCCTCTCCACGAACGCACGGGGCGGGGCGTCCTATAGCGATTATGCACCGCATATCCGCCAGTTAGGTACTGCTGGCACTCATGGATAGGCAGCAGGCTGAGGCACGTACGTATACAATGCTTGCCTCCTTCGACCGAAAGAATATCCCTCCCAAGGTGTAGCTCTATACGTACGCTTCTTTTTTGAGTTATCGCTTTTAGGGACTGCGTTTCCCCCGCTCTATCGAGAAAGCAGCATGCGCTGTCCAGTCCATGACTGCTTTCTCAGCAGATTACCCTCCCTACACGTTTCAAAATTCGATGCTAAATCCGAGATTGGGCAACAGGCCGATGTTCTCTTGCTCGCGCAGAAAGTCCGGCTCATCAGGGTCTTCCGTGTACTCGAAGGCGAACACGTTTATCCGATTGAAGACATTCTGGATGTCGAGGTAGGCGACGCCATTGATGGGACCGAACGAGAAGCGGCGGTCGATGCGTACATCAACACGGGCGTAGGCGGGCGTCCGTAGGGAATTCAGGCGGTCGCGGTCGAGCACGGCACGCCCCGTACGGGCATACTCTTCGGCGGAAGCAGCTAGGTCAAACGGCGTGTAGGGCCGGCCCGACTGCACGCGCACCTTGCCCCCAAATTCCCAAGCCCCGAGGCGATACCCGCCCGTCAGAGACAGGTTGTGCCGGATGTCCCAGCCCGAAGGTCGAAAGCGTCCGTCGGCAGCGCTAAACTCGCTCCACCCCAGCGTATACGATGCCAGCCCATAGAAGCGCGTCGTGAGCTTGCGCTGCGCGAAGAGTTCCACGCCGTAGGTCCGCCCTTCGCCTTCAGGCAGCAATCGTTCCGCGCCGACAAAGCCAAAGTCTCCGCCCAAGTTGGCTAACGACACGCGCGGATCAGCCGCTGAAATTGGATAGTTGCGGTACTGTTTGTAGTAGCCTTCTAACGTCACGCGCAAACTCGGCATAGGCGTCCACGCCACACCACTGACCACCTGATACACATCAATCCACTCCAAACTTTCATTCGCGAACGTCCCTGTTTCATCCCGCACCGCCAGCGAAATGTTCTCAGGGGACTGGGTGAAGACGCCTAATGCTGCATTCAAGCTAACCGTTGGGGTCAAGGCAAACGATGTACTGAAGCGGGGCGACACAGAGAGCGGGTTATCCAAAAAGCTGTTGGCGTCGAGGCGTAAGCCCGCTGTGGTGGTCAGCCGCCCACCGAAGCTACGCTTGGTAAGTTGCCCGTAGCCAAAGGTCTTCCACAGATCCGCGTCTGTCGTAAAACGGAGGTCTTCGTCAAAGGTCGTTGCAGGGCTGGCTCGCTGGAAAAATTCCGTATCGATCTGCTCGTGCGTGACGCCTGCTCCAACACCAACCGATAATAGGCGATTGACTTTGCGTTCGCCATCCACCCGTAAGCGTGTCGCAGACTCCACCGAGTTGTTTGAGAGCACATCCAGCCCCTCGGTGTCCACATCCGCAAACCGAAAATCCTGTACCGAACGGCTCAGCGCCACCGTGAACAAGCCATCGGTAATCAAGCGCCGCCACGTTGCCCCGACTGTGTAGCTGCGCTGGTCATTGTCCAGAACACTATCAAAGATCTCCTGATCCTCAAAGTCCGCGTCCGGTCCAGGCTCTACAATGTCGAAATCATCAATCGCGCCTACACCAACCACCACGAAGCGATCGCGCGTGTTTGGGTTGATCTCAATGCGCGTCTGGGCATCCCAATAGGCGGGGCGTATCGGCAAATCCAAGAGTTCGAACAGCAACTGCAAATAGGATCGCCGTACGGAGAAGAGCCAGTTGACCGTGGAGCTAGGCCCCCCATCTAAGGTGAGTGCCGTCTCGGTAGCGCCGAGCGTAAAGTCGCCCGAGACCAAACCAGGCGACCCAGGACGGTTTTTGATGAGCAACACCGAAGACGCGGCATCGCCATAGCGCGCTGGGAAGCCCCCCGTATAAAACTCTGTCTCACGAATAAAATCGACGTTGAGCAGCCCCAAGGCTCCCCCAGCAGCCCCCTGTGTGGCAAAGTGGTTGATCTGTGGCACTTCAATGCCATCGACGAAATAGGCATTCTCGCTCGGGCCACCGCCCCTCACCAACAAATCGTTGCGGTTATCAACGCCCCCACTCACGCCTGGCAACGAAAGCAGCGTCCGCGAAATGTCGTTTTGCCCGCCTGGCGTGCGTCGGATGGCTTCGGCACGCAGCGTTTGCACCGAAGTGGGCGCATCCGGCTGAGCCGAAAAAAAGCCTGCCGTCACCACGACCTCTTCGGTCTCCAGCACCGATTCGTTTAATTCAAACAGCACAAACGTCGGGCGGCTCGCTTGCACCACAACATCCGTCTTTGTTTGCGTCTCATAGCCCAGAAAGGAGGCACGCAAGGTGTAGGTCCCCGGCGTTAATCCCGTCAGTTCAAACCGTCCCTCCGCATCCGTCGCAGCTCCTGTAAACGGCGTACCGTCTACCGCTGGAATCACGACATTGACGCCGGGCAGTACCTCTTGTGTCGTCGCATCAACGACTTGTCCCTGTACGACACCACGCTCTTGTGCTTGGGCAGCTAGCGCGACAAGGCTAAGGGCAAGCATGATACACAACCGTCTACAGCACGGGAATCCTACTCCGAGACGATAAGCAACCACAGGTGTCATGGGCATAAAACGACTTCAAATGAATCCTATCTGACGACGCCCTACCGCACGGCGAATGGCTTTGAAGGATTCCTCGTGCCCTGTCACATTCTAGTAATGTGGTTTCCCGTTACGTCCGTTTTACACAGATACCCATCCCGAGCTGCGTGTCCAGCGCTCAGTAGAGCAACGTAGACCTGTTTCGCACTACGCTCCCTGCGCATAGCATGCAGCACCCAATCTGCCTAACGTTCTCGTACCGCCTGACGTACCGTTTCTGCGTTCCCTGTGACTAGGCTAAGGCTATCGATACTCGTTGCATGAATGTGAAAGTCGATGTAATCGCCAAGCTCTGCCCACAGCAGGAAGCGCGTTTCCGAAACCGGGATGAGTTCTGCCATAAACGCGCCTTCTTGCTGCGCATACCACGTTCCATTACGCCGTACGATCTCGACTGCGGTACCGTCCCCAAAACTAAACGTCCCGCTATAGGCACTGTGCCTATGGGAAGGCAATGTGTATGTCACAACAAACTCGCTGGACAAGACACGCTCCAAGAACCGACGATACCGAGGAGGCGGCACAAAATGGGCGCGTCCGTCCCGATTGAACTGCTCGGTTAGCTGCCACAGCCGCGCATCTTCCAGCATCGCTTCTAGCTCATAGCCCTGATGGTAAAGCGTTGCGATGTGACTCATCCACGCTGTCACGTCGTCTCGGTACGTCACCAGAGCAGCCCGATCTGTGACGAGACCATGACCCGGTACGACCACCGTTGCGTCATCAGCAAGCGACAGTGCCACATCCAGGGCCGCATACTGCCCTTCTACGCCACCACTGCCGAAGGTCGGATGCCACTTGGTCGTGAACGTATCGCCCATGAAGAGCACGTTGTGTTGCGGAAAAAAGACGAGGGCATCGTCGAAAGCGTGGGCTGTCACATGGATGGCCCGCACCTCTTCGTCATTGAACCGCAGCGTAACGTGCTCACGAAACGTCAGCCCTCGGAAAGCCGCACGGTATCGCACGTTTTCTTGAGCAATGATGGTTGCGCCCTGCTCGGCAAAGAAGGCGTTTCCTCCATTGTGATCTGCATGACCATGCGTGTTCAGAACATAGCGAATCGGTTGCTCTGATCGTTCACGTAGCGTCGCCAGAAGACGCTCACTGGACCGAGGCACCATGGCATCAACCAGCAAGATACCATCCGCCCCCGTGTATACGCCGACGTTGGCCCCATATCCACTGCCACCATAGATGATGTAGAACGCATCACTAATGCGGTGTGTCGAAAAGGCATCACCTTGGGCGAAGGCACCCTGAGCCATTACGAGCATAGCGGTCAGAAGCCAACGCCTCAACCAAGATTTAAGACTCATGAGCCTACACGTATCGTTGGGAAGGGAAATGCCGAGAACGCATAAGCGCAACGGCAAATTGCCCAACATGCTAAACCCGCTCGCACCCAACAGGACGCGAGCGGGCCTATGCTCTTATCCGATGCATACGCGACAGCTACCAGCCTGCCGACTGTGCAGGTGCCATCCCTTTGGCTCGGAGGTACATGATCGTTTTGCCATGTTCGCGTTGGAGGTGATCGGTCATCGTCAGGACACCCTGCAAACGGCTCATGTCGCGTCCAAACCACTGAATCGTTTCGGCAAGGTCAGCCTGCGAAAGACGCGCTAACCCTTCGCGCACGAACGCAAACGAGGCTTCCAGGTCTCGGATGACATCTTCTTTTTCGCTGGCATTGACCTCACGGTCGGGGCGGCTCGCTTTGTAGACCTCAGCGAAGAGATAGTTAGCCCCGGCTGTGTGGTTGATCTGTGCGGCAAACGGGCGAAGCGGCTCGCCCGGCGTAAAGCCGAAGTGTTCAGCAGGCATCAGCTTCGCCGACTCGACCACCATCGTCGTCATCCGGTCCCATGCTTCGACTACCTGCTCTACGGTTACTCCTTGTGCCTCAGCGGTCTGCTCGGGTGTTGTGCTCGGCGCACAGCCAAAGACGAGAAGCAGAAAACCTAAAACCTTGATGTACTGTTGCTTCATGTTCATGATTTCCGTGGTGCTAGTTCATGGTGCGATTTCGACTCCAAGAAACATCAGCATGAAGCGTGCAAACCGGACAAAGCCGTGTCTATAGGGGCCACTTCCGAAAATATGAGCATGGTAGAAGCCCTCCCTGTCAACACCGTCGAAATATCCTTCTCCGTGCCGATAGCAGAAAAAGGGCGAGGGGCATCCTGAAATTGGCTGCATGCTTGCCTGCAACTTAGAGCCTATCCGAACACCTGCTTGCAAGCATGGAGCATAAGCGAAACGCGAGCAGACAAGGCGTGCAAAATCGAAGATTCACGAAGCGCAGCGTAGTAAACAGCCGTAGCCGCGCTACGGCGATGCAGCAGAACGACGTATGCCCGTCGTTGCAGTCATGCAAATCTCAATTGAGGTTTTCGGATAGGCTCTTAATGCCAAGGCCGAGCTTCCAAACGCAACGTTCCACGTAACCCAGGGCGCATTTTCTGCTCAATGGGAATATCAAAAGAGAAGCCTACAACGACATCGCCATCCATGAGCGGCTTCAGTTCTACATCGACGCCCGGTTTACCGGGGTTCGTATCTTGGTAACCGTACCTGACGCGCCACCCGCCTATTGCAGTTTCATCGGGAATGGCCTCAATCAGAATCAATTTGCGATAGATGTAACCCCCTTCATAGTGACGTTTCATAAAGAGAAACCCGTCGACCTCATAGTCAGGCACCAGGACTTTCACATCAAACGCGAAGCTGACAGACTTAGACCGTTTAACACTCCTTCTCGGATCTAAAAACACAGAGAACAGGTGTGGACTCATGGTCCGATCAGGCAAGCGTTCCGTGTGATCTTGCCCTGGGAATAGCTGACTGTAGCTGCGAAAGATCGCCGAGTTCTCCCGTACTTCTCTACGGGTCATGTGCCACTGACAACCGCGCACACTCACCACGACTTCAAATTGATACGAAGCCCGAACCTCTTTGCCGTTGTCAAAACTTTTCTGTACCTCTACAGGTAGTGTAATGTCGTCAATATCCAGCATGCCATCCACCCGCAACTCGCCAAACAGAAAGCGTGTCAGGTTCTGATAGCCTTCCTCAGAGTTGACAATACCATAGTGCCCTGAATGGCTGCGGTGCACGAAAGCGCGCGGCGAGGTCACCGTTGTCCCATCGGCACGGAGTCCGTGCGTAGTAGCGTTCTTAATGCGCACCAACCCATCGCTTGCCTCACCCACGGCCCAAGCCGATAGCCCTCCAGCAACAAGATAATCGCGTGGGTTCGTACCGACTAAGTTGAAGATGCGCTCGGCTGGAAAATTCTTCACGAGCGAGACATCTTCTGCATTGGACAGACCTAAATATCCCGCCATTCGCTCGCGGTTGAAGTTATTGACATCTCCGAAGGACAGCCAGCCTGGCACATTGCGTACAATACGCATATCTATGCCATTGTGCGGAGTAGCATATGTAAACAACTTGTCTACAGCAGCCCGAACCTCACCCCAGGCCTCGCCCGAGCCTAGGTTTGTATTCTGCAAGAAAGCACGGCAAATCAGCCCTCCCATAGAGTGGGCGACGAGATACACTCGAAAGGTTTCAGGTGTTACATTATTACTCTCATTAGCACACGTTTTCTCTCGCAGACGAAGAATAAGATCTCCTAAACCTTTGGCAAAATGCTCAATGGGTGGCGTCGTGCCGTCTCCAAAATCGTCAGAGGCTTCATCATAGTAACGATATATGATTATACACCGATAGGGAATCGGGCGATTTGTGCGCTCAGCTGCTAGGAGATCATCACCGTCTACAAAAACATCCTCATAGGCATGGTCACCCATCAAACGCACCAAGGGAGACTCAAAGTAGAAACGTTTGACGTCCCCTGTCCAGGCCGCACGGGTTTTGGTTGAGCCAACATTGAATCCCATGTAAGGATCTGAAACCGCGTCCTCAATCTCGCCCTGCGTTGCAGCAAAACCACGAACATAGATGATAGGGTGGTAGGGGTGTAGTGATTTAGTGCTCATGACGAATCTCCAGATATACACGTAATTACGAAAACACAGCCAAGCCAAATTGCCTATTGGCGTATCGACATACACTCTCCAAAAACATACGAGTATATTCAAACAAAAACGAATATATAAAACACAAAAAACATCAAACATAGAATGCAGACGTTTTTTATATATCGGTGCTGTGACAGCTGGGTGGCAAGAATACCCCTGCCAAACACGACCTCACGCCTTTGTCAGTGTACAAAACGTCCCGAGGCGTCATCTTGATGGCTATGACTTTGTCAAGGGGTTGGCCCGTGCAAAAGACGCGGATGGACCGACTTGTGATCCGCCACATAGGCACACTCGTGTGCTAGCATACTACAGAGCACCCGCAGCAGCTTGTTCGCCACATTGTTGTACACCAACAGTGGTGCTTTACCTGCCTCGCGCTTGCGCTCATAATACTGCCTATACTTCGCCTTGTGCGTACACACACTTCGTGCAGCCAAGTGCAACAACTTACGCGTCGTAGACGGACCAAAACCACGACTGCGGGCACCGCGACGCACACTCGTCCCACTCTCGTAGGCATGCGGAGCGATACCGAGATAGTTGGCCAAGCGCCGATACCCCACCTGCTCCTTGTATCCCTTTGTCAACACAAACAAGTGGGCAGCCAGCAAGAGGCCCACACCCGGTGCCGTCAGCACCAGGGCTAGCAACTGACCCGCTCGTGGATTCTGTTCAATGAGCGTGCGGATCTGCTGCTCCAGGCGACGGATCTGGTGCTTGAGTTGAGCGATGCTTTCCTCCAAAGCACGCATCGCCAATGGCGTCTGTACCACTTTTCGTTTGAGACTACGATGGCTGTTGACAAGTGCTGTTTTCTGCTCAACAAGCTGCTCAACAAGCTGTTCGCGCGTCGTTAGAAGCACTTTCACCTGCTCAACGATGACGGGGTTGGGCTGCCACAGGGTGAGTCTGTCCCAGTAGCGTGCCCCATACTCGGCGATCTTTTGGCTATCGACTGGATCGGTCTTGGGGCCGCTCGTGCCGAAGGCTTTCCAGACCTTGAGCGGATCGACGAGAGCCAACGACCAGGCCCCTTGGTGCAGTTCATAGGCGAGTGCTTCGCTGTAGGTGCCCGTGTGCTCAAGTACAACTAGTGTGGTCTGCTGCGGCTTTTGGTCGAGCCATGTCAGGAAAGCTGCTCGTCCTTCGGGCGTGTTGTCGAAGGTATGTGTGGAGCGATGGGGGTAGGTAGCGACAGTGAAGGAATCGGCCGCGGGGTCGATGCCAATGTATCGATCAAAGGATGTGTTCATGGTAGCTGTAGTAGGTAAAGCGTTATCGATCAAGCGATGATGGTAGGAACGGACTCTGTTAAGGAGTAGGGGGCTCGTATGGCTATATCGTTTTAGTCCATCGTCGAGAAGGTGCCTGAATCAAGATGTAGAGTGTGTTCTTTGAGCGACCATAGGCTTGATCCCTCTCGAAGCTTGTAGTGAGCAAACTAGGCTATATTGGGGTATTACATAGTCTAACAGAGCGAACATCGTGAGTCGAAAGATCTGTGACTTGTCGAATTGCACGACCTGTTACACAGATTACGTACCGTGAACCTTCGATTTCTTCGACTCTCTGCGTTCGCATCAGGCCCTTATCGCATGCGCGAGGTATGCATGGTCACGGCTATGCTATTGAAGCATGCCATCACTTTGAGCCAGCACCGCTATAGAGTCGGAAGATATCGGGTGTACTCTGTTCCCGAGAGGACTTGGATGAAAGCAGAGGTTAGATGGACTCCCCTCGCACTCGACGCACAAAGACAAACCCTTTGCGTTGCAACACCACTTCCCACCCCAAATGCCGTGCTCGAAAGAATGCATGCATGAGGGCCTGCTGCTTCGGCGTCTCGGCGATAAGCACGTATCCATCAGGCCGCGTGTACTGACACGACCTCTCCAGGACCTGCCGACGTTCGGCATCATCGGCAAGGAGGTGCAACACCCGATCAAGAATGACAACATCGAACGTCTCTTCTGTCTCCCAGCGCGCAATGTCAGCAACAAGGCCGTGAACCTCCAGCCCTTCGGCGCATGCCGCTTCCACCATCTGGGCAACACCTGTTGCTGATAAGTCCACGCCGAGGACGCGATGACCGTGCCGCGCAGCTAGTAGCGCATCGCGCCCTTGCCCGCAGCCGAGATCAAGCACATCGGCGTTCGTACGTTCATAGGCATCAAAGAAGGAGATAAACTCGGGAAAGGGTAGACCGCAAACGTCTCGGGCTTCTCGGTAGTACTTCTCGTATTTGTTCGCTCGGATACTCAGCATCGCGCCATTGAAAACATACAACTAACGCATAGTATACCGCTTTGAGGCGTACTATACTGGCTCAGCTAAGCCGCAGTGAACTGACGGAGTAACGCTCATTTAAAGCAATATGGATATGGCAACTGAACACGGCAAGACCAACAAGCCCACCACAGACCTGGCGTTTGATTATATCCGCCTCTGACACTGCCACAACAGCGCTGAATCCCATCTTCCCTTCTGCCCAATGCTTGTCAACGACTTACACGCGATGACTCATAGTCTTCGAACAGCATCGCGTCCATATCGAAATAAGCCGTGATAAACTCATGTAACAGCCAAAACTGTTCATCACCTAACTCTCGGACGTTTTTCAGGCCTTCACGCTCACCAGATACGGTGCCAGAGGTAACGTATTCTCGGAACGCCTGTTCTGAGCGATACACTTTTGGATCAAGGCCGATCGCACTGAGTCTACCCGCATGTTTGAGGCAGTATGCTGACCATGCATCATGACGATTCTTATGACGACGGAAGCTCATTAACTGGCTTGTTGTGTTATCGCTTTAACAGCTACTTGACTCGCTTGCAAGACACCGTGTAATGCCGGCCGAAACCAACACCTAAGATCTCCTGACCCAGCATACAAATCGGAGCAGCTCCCTTCAAGCAAGAAGCGATGTGCTCTCCTCACACGCGGTCATCGTCGTAGAAGATGTTGACATTGGTAGTGCCTTCCGTTTCGGTAAGCGCTTGGATGAAGGCGGGCGTCTCCTGCGTGCGCTTGAGGCTGACGTAGTAGGAGAGTTCTAAACGTTCGTCATCAAGCGAGCGAACGTTGATGAGGCGATGGACGCGACAGTATTGGGCCAAGACCGCATGATAGGCCGGGCGGCTCGACGGATCACCAGCAGAAGTGTAAAACTGCAAGAGGTACTGCCGCTGGGTGAGTGACGTCAGGGGTGGTGCAAAGGAGATTACCATGGTTACGGCACCAATGAACAATGTGCCCATGATGGCGAGGCGATGATAGCCTACACCCGCCGCCAACCCAGCCGCCAAGGCCAGAAAGATGAAGGCAATGTCTTGCGTATCTTTAACGGCCGTACGAAAGCGGATGATCGACATCGCGCCCACCAGACCAAACGCCCGCGCCAAGTTGTTGCCAATGACCATCATGACGACGGCGGTTATGAGTGTCAACAAGATGAGGGATGTGGCAAACGTGGGCACGTAGCTGGTCCCTCGGAACGTGATGCGGTAGAGCACGAAAATCAACAGCCCGCATAGGAGCGCAATCACCAAGTGCCCGAGGATGTCAGCGGGCGTGAGCGCTACGGGATTGAGCAACTGCGATAAATCGGTTAGCATAGCGCAGGGTTAAAAGGTTGGGCGCACAACATTGCGTGCTGGGTGTGGGCGATAGTAGCGCTTGCCATGCGCGGTCCGCTCGCCCACAACGGCTCCATGCGAATCGAGGCAGCGGACATACTTGGAGACGGCTTCCTTGTAGAGACCATACTCGACGAGGACGGAGCGCAGCCAAAACGGGAAGCTGCCGTTGAATTTCACTTCCATTACCGTCTTCCCAGGAAAGCAGAGGCGCAGCCCCTTCTCCCGGAACAGCTCATCTACGTGGGGATGTATAGCGCTCCGTAACTGCTTGTCGAAGGTCAGGCGCAATCCCGGATCGATACGCCCCACGTACGGCTCGCGGTTGTAGACCACCAAAATGCTGGGCCGCATGTTGTATCGGTGGAGATAGTAGTAAAAGTGTTTCGCTTCGACGACAGCACGCGCACGCTTGCGCTCTGGATCGATGTAGGCGGTCACATCGGGATCGGTCAAGATACGCCCAACATCGCGAAACCAGAGCGGCGCTCGGTCTTTCGCCACGCCCATGTTGACTTTACGCTTGATCTCTAGGTAGACCAACGCATCAGGCGACGGCGTATCATAGCCTCGGATACGCAGCTTCTTCCGATTCCGCAAGCCAGCGGTTTTTTCGTGGTAGTAGCGCAAGTTTGGTGTATCGAAGTAAATGCTGCGCACCACGTATTCGGGCCATGGCTCTCCCGCAGCCTTGGGATCGCTTCGCACAAAAGGGCCAATCCGTGTGCGCAGCAGAGGTAACAGCTCTGTAGGAATCAGATATTTCAGTTCGGTCCGCATCAGTTTGCCCCTACGATCACATCCCACAGATAGGTTTTCAAGTCAACCTCTCGCACATCCATAACAAACGGGAGACGTGTTCCGAGCTGTACGGTTGGCGTCTCCTCTAGCCGAGCGGTCACGATCACAAACGTCTGCCCTCCTCGGGCAAAAGCTTGGTTACTTACATGCAAGATAGTAGCTCCCGGCATCGTCGCCCCACGAGGAGGCGTCAGCAGCTCGCCCACCGCAACCACCTCGCCGTAGGCAACGGGAACAGGCACAAGCACGACAGCAGCGGAGGTATCTACCGCATGAACGAGTGTATCAGGCGCAAACGAGCGAAGCAGTTTGCCATCAAAAGGCGCAACGAGATGATCCTGCGCAGCGCGTTCGCGCAAAGCGTCTAGCTCTTGCTGAGTCGCCAGGACCTGCGCCTGTGCTACTGCGACTTGCTCGGCAGTGGCTCCGGTCTCCAATGCACGCCGGCGCGCCTCCGCTTCTTGCACCGCGAGTGTCCACACCTCCAACAAACTCTCAGCGGCTTCGACTTCTTCCTCGGCCACGAGATTTTGAGCACGCAAGATGCGCAGCCGTTCCACGACACGCGCCTGCTGATCGCGTTGGGCCTCCGCCTGACGAACCTGCTGCGTTGCCTCTGTGATGAGCGCCTCTTCCTCTCCGCTTTCGAGCGCCCGAACGGTAGCCCGAGCGACGGCAATAACCCCTTCGAGACGTGCCTCTTCCAACGAGCGCTGGGCCACACGAATCGTTGCAACGGTATCGCCTGCTGATACGGCCCCGCGTTCCCATAAGTCGGGCATCCAATCCAACGTGACGGCGTCGCCCCGTTCTACTTCGCTGATTGTCCAGGCCGTCACAGCTCCCGTGCGATGGTCGGTGCCACGGGTACGAATTTGTCCGTCCGCGCCCTGCATGACCACCCATTCCTGTACAGGCATCACCCGTCCTGCCAACTCCAGCGTGTAGGGGATGGTAACGGGTGCCCAAACCACCACACTAATCAACACAACAAGACTGGCTGCAAAAACAAGCGTTCGACGAATCATGCAACGGAAAACAGGAGCAACCAGTGAAAAAGAGCGCAGACACCTGAAGGCATCTCCTTTAAGGGCGCCCAATGTAACGCAACTGTTAACACTTTTGCTATGCTTACCGCCAGGCAGATCGTCTGGCACAGAAACCTTGACACAAAGCCCATATTTTGAAGGTCCGTAGCGCTACGGATCTGCCCGCTCAGACACACGTACGTGTCGCCCACCTATCCTCGCACGCTCCTTGCATTTATGACGCACCCGCTCCACCGTGCTATACTCACGGGACTCCTCGGCTTCATCGGGTTGACAACCGCCTACGCTCAACCCACTTCACCTGATTACAACCGCATCTTTGACGATTCGCGTATTGCCTCGGTCTTCATCGAAATCAGCACATCCGACCTCGACCGTCTCTTTGGCAACACCTCCAGCGATGTAGAGCGTGTCGCACGTTTTATCTACGACGATGGAAGCATGCGCACAGTAATCGACAGCGTGGGCTTCCGGCTCCGTGGCAACACGTCGCGGGCGGCACGCAAAAAGTCGTTTAAGGTATCGTTCAACACCTTCATCCGAGGCCAGCGCTTCGAAGGTCTCGAAAAACTCAACCTCAACGGCGAACACAACGACCCAACGCTTATCCGCTCCAAACTCAGTTGGGATATCTTTGGGGCGATGGGCGTCCCGAGTTCACGTGCCAACCATGTTCGGCTGTACATCAACGACACCTACTACGGCCTCTATGCCAACATTGAGCATATCGATGAGCATTTTCTAGAGAGCCGTTTCGGCAGTAGTGATGGCTTTTTGTACAAGTGCTTGTGGCCGGCCAACTTAGCGTATCTAGGCGACGACCCGACCCTCTACCACCCGCGCACCTCCGAGCGACGCCCCTACGACCTCAAGCTGCGCGATAGCGACGACGAAGGATACCACGATCTCGCCCACTTCATTGATGTCCTCAATAACACCCCCGATGCTGACTTCGAGGCCGCGATTGAGGAGGTGTTCGAAGTCAACGGGTTCCTCAAGTGGATGGCCGTCAACGTGATCGTGGGCATGTGGGATGACTACTGGTTCAACCAGAACAACTACTACCTCTACAGCGATCCACGCACCGGGCGCTTCCACTTCATCCCGTTCGACTACGACAACACCTTTGGCATCGATTGGTTTGGCATCGACTGGGCGGAGCGCAATGTATACACGTTTGGCGAACCCCCGCTCAACCGTGGGAACCGCCCCTTGGCACGACGTATCCTGAGCGTCCCAGCCTACCGCGACCGCTACAGCTTTTATCTGCGTCAAGTGCTGGATGGCCCCTTCAATACCCTCACTCTTATGAATCGCATAGAGGCACTGCGCACCCAAATCACGCCCGCCGCCGAAGCTGATCCGTTCCGCAGCCTCGACTACCAGTGGAATATGAATGATTTCCATAGAGCGTTCAACTCGGCGCTTGGTGCCCATGTCACCTATGGCCTTATTCCATACATCACCACCCGTTCGAGCGCCGCCAAAGACCAACTGGAGACCGTAGACGTGCCTCCCATCCTGTCCTACCTCAACCACACCTTTGCCGACAACCAACTCGTCTTCTCTCTGCTCGTCGAAGATGAGCAACCTCCGACTACGGTTACGCTACACCTCACCCCTGATGACAGCTCCCCAACAACCCTCCCCCTCCATGATGATGGCCTGCACGGCGATCAAGCGGCCAATGACGGCATTTACGGCACGCTGCTCAGCGACATACCAACCCGTTTTTCCTATTGGGTAACAGCTACGGATGCCGCAGGGCAAATGAGTCAATCGCGTGCGCTACGCGTTGACCTTGCAGGAACGGCTGGTCCGCTGGTCATCAATGAACTGATGGCCGACAACACGCAGACGCTTGCCGACCCAAGCGGCGCATTCGACGACTGGGTCGAGTTGTACAATGCGGGATCGACGCCTGTCCCCCTCTTGGGCCTTTCGCTAAGCGACGATCCGAACGAACCAAGCCGTTGGCTCTTGCCGGACGTTACGATAGCTCCTCGTGCGTACCTCGTGCTGTGGACGGATGGCGATGCCAACGAAGGCCCCCTCCACGGCCCCTTCCGGCTCTCGCGCAATGGCGAAACGCTTGGACTGTACCAGCGCGACGGTTCCTCGTTCACATTGCTCGACCGCGTGGTCTTTGGCCCACAAGACCCTGATGTCTCGTTCGGACGTAGCCCCGATGGTGGCACTACCCTCGGTACACTCCAACAGCCAACACCAGGCACCGCCAACCGTAGCATTGCCACCTCTCGCGAAACACGTGAAGCCCCGCAGGACGAGCCGACCCTCTCCGTTTATCCCAACCCTTTCGCCGAACAAGCTACCATCCAGTTCACCTTGCCGCAAGCGAGTGAGGTTCATCTGAATATCTACGATCTGCTAGGCCGCCGCGTCGCTCGGTTGATCCAAGACACGCATGCTGCAGGAACGTATCAGATCACGTGGGATGGTTTAGACGCCGATGGGCATATTCTTCCGCCCGGTGTCTACCTTGTGCAAGGCATGATACACACGCCAACTTCGACTGCCCAGATAAGCACCTCCGTCGTACGGGTTCACTAAAGCTCGCACAGCATCGGCTCAACGCGGTGCTCGAACACAAAGGGGCCTTCGATGGGGGGCAAGACGACAGCTTGAAACGGCATAGCCTCGGCCATGGTCGTCATACAATCCTGCCCTGGTTCGTTGATGACATAGCGAATGGTGACCGTGCTGTCTTCCCGCTCAACGGATTCGACCATAACGCTGTAGCCTCCGGACTCGGTAGGAACGGCTACGAGCGCCACCATACCTTGCGAGAAATCAACAGGCTTATACGGAAACGGTGGCGTAAACTGCTCTTGGTAGAGTGCCCATGTTTCGGCATCGTGGATGACAACCTCCGTCGTATCGCCTGTGGTGTTCCGTGATCCTAGTCCCAGACTCTCGAAATAGAACGCCTCGACCTCGGGTTCTTCTTCCTCTTGATCTGGTTCAGGAATCGGAATACACCCCATCAAAAATGCACAAAACGCTATGGAACAAAGCCCTACACACGGGCGAAGAAGGCGGCTTTTTTTGCGAAAGATCATCATTTTATCAACAGCCTTTCAGGCTAATTTACATTCATAGATAAACAGCATAGGTAGGCGATGCATCCGTATCTCGAATCCTTCCTTCCCCTCTTTGTTGCCATCAACTTACCAGGCGTGCTGCCCCTTTTTATTGGCCTGACCGATGGCCTCTCAACCGCAGCTCGTCAGCGCCTTGTGATTCAAGCCTTAACGACGGCTATCGTCGTGGCGATCCTGATTCTCTTTGCGGGCCAAGTTATTTTTCGCATCATGGGCATTACGGTCAACGACCTCCGCATCGGCGGCGGCTTGATCTTGCTCGTACTCAGTATTACCGACCTGATCTTTGGCGACTTCAAACGCCGCGCCCCGGAAAACGGAGCAACCTCAAGTATCGGCATCGTCCCACTCGGTATTCCGTTGATTTTTGGTCCAGCTGCCATCACGACGGTCATCGTCTCTCAGCAGAGTTTCGGCTATGTGCCGACGCTCGTCTCTTTGGTTGCCAATTATAGCTTGGTGCTCGTTGGTCTGTTCTACGGACCCGCCTTACTCCAAAAACTCGGTGCTGGTGTCGCTAAAGCTATCGCGAAAGTCGCTAGCCTCTTCCTCGCTGCCATCGCCGTCGCAATGATCCGGGCTGGCGTCATAGGCATACTAGCAAGTCTGTAGGAGGTGTTCACGTGTTGAGGTGTTTACGCTCTTTCCAAGCGTCCCGCTTTGTCCAAGCCCCTGAACACTCAAGCACTCGAACACCTAAACACCCGAAGGAGACTTAATCACGTCCATAAAGTTGCTTGCCCGCAGCTTCGTACGTGTCGCCTTCGATCCAGAAGGGTCGCTCTTCCATGTTGGCAATCATGCGAGCCGCGCGCGTGTATGCTTGGGTGAAGCGGAGCAAGTACGGAAAGTCAAAGTCGGCATCCGCTTCATCGGCGGCTTGGTGGTAGTATGTCGTGATGGCTCCCGTGAAGCCATCGAACCCAGGCGAAAAGGTGGGCGCGGGAACGCCCTTTGCCGCAAAGTTGACGTTATCGGAGCGATCGAACAGGTTTTGCTCGGGGGCGGGGTCATCGACAGCTGTTAAACCATACGTAGCGACCGCTTCCTGGATAGCGCCTTGTGCCGTCGTCCGGTTGAGGCCCACCACGGTGACGAGGTCGGTGTTGTTGTACCCTGCACCATCGTTGTTCAAGACAAACACCATGTCTTCTAGCGGTAACAGGGGCTGTTCGGCGTAATAGCGACTCCCGATCAAACCGGATTCTTCAGCCGTGACAGCCATGAACAGCACCGACCGTGCGGGCCGTTGGGCACCTAAGGACTTTGCCGCATTGATGAGCGCCACCGTACCCATCCCGTTGTCGCGTGCCCCATTGTAGATACTATCGGCAGGCGTCGCTGGAGATGATCGGACACCAAGGTGATCGTAGTGCGCCATCAACAAGATATATTCATCCTTCTTCGCCGGATCGTGCCCTTCCAGAAAGCCGACCACGTTCGGCGAGCGCTTGCTTTCCACGGTCAACCCCTCGGCGGCAAAGACGACCTGTGGAGCAGCAGCAGTACCCACACGCTCGGCGAGCGCGCCCTCCGCATCATTGATCCAGAAATACGGCAACGTCGCGCCATCGTCGATGCCCAAGCGAGGCTGATTCAAGAAGCCTGAAAGGCGCTGCCACGGCAAGGGTAAGTTGTAGAGTTCGATCAGCGCAAGAGCGCCTTTCTCGGCAGCGAGTGCCCGCTTCGCGGTGCCCTGACGGAGTGCCGCAATGGGGTTTTGCACGCCCGGCGCTCCAAAACGCGTCACCACAACTTTGCCCGATACCTCCAAGTCAGCATAATCGTCGGCTAAACCATAGTTCGCAAAGACGACAGCCCGCTCTACATCAAGCGCGCCCCCACCGACCTGTATCATCGCGTCCCCATGCTGATACGTGGTGCCAAACAGCGTCAAGCTCCCTCCTGCGGGCGGCGTGGTCTGAACCAAGGGGACATAGTGGTAGTAGCCATCGGCCCCGTCTACCGTCTGCAAGCCAGCGGCCCGAAACTGCTCGGCGATGTAGCGAGCTGCGGCCCATCCACCGAAAGTGCCGGGCGCACGACCTTGTAACTCATCGGCTGCGAGGATGCGAAGATGCGCCGAGGTTTCGGCCAGGGATAGTTGGTCTTCAGGAAGTGGCGTCCTAGACTGAGCAGCTGCGAGGGGCACTATGAATGCCACAAGCAGAGCAAAGGTGATAAAGCGAAAGACGTTCATGAGGGGCTGGGCATGGTCTGTAACAAAAACGCGCTAACCTATGCCTGCCGAAGCCTAGGGTTTCCCAACCCGCTTTTGTGTTGATCCGTAGCTGAAACTTTCTTTCATACGCCAGGGTTATATGTGGTTCTGCAAAAAAACGAAGAGCTTACCCGAACGGGTCATTCGTTCTGCACACCGCTTGTTCAACGCCTAAAACACTGCATAATCCGCATGGCGATTAAAACATTAGATGTCGATGTCCTGTCGGATCAGGCTGGCAACTTGTACCAAGCCGTAGCCATCTTGTCCAAACGGGCGCGCCAGTTGTCCACACAGACGAAAAATGAACTCGACGAAAAGCTCGCCTACTACGAAGGCTTTGAGCCGGAACTCGAAGATCCGCGTTTTCAGGAAGAGCAAGCCCGTATCTCTGTCGACTACGAGCGCCGCCCTAAGCCAACGGAGCGCGCCATTGACGAGATGCTCACGCACGAGATCTACTTCCGCGACCCCTCAGCGGAAAACGACGGCTAATTTCAAGGCCGGCGCACCACCGATGTAACTTTAAAGGCTTCGATGCATAGGGTATCGGGGCCTTTTTTATGTTTCCACGTGTTTCCATGGGTTTAGGTGTTGGGGTGTTTACGTGTTTAAGTAGGCGGGCGTATGACACATTGCACAAAAAGGCTGTCATGGCGAGCACCCGGAGGGAGCGCGGCCATCTCATGCGCACTATCACGGCGCTGCTATCAAGAGATTGCCACGTCGCTATGCTCCTCGCAATGACAACGGATAGCGAACCGTGTGCATCTTGTCATGCGCCCTACGTAGGCTTTTGTCCAACACCTGAACACTTAAACACAGAATGCACCCCGAGGAAGACAAAAAGCGACGCCCCGTCGAGTTGTGGTATGCGTTGAAACGGTTGTTCGTGCTGACGAAACCGTATCGCGTACGCTTGTTTGGCGCGATTGTCTTGGCGATGCTGGCGTCGGCGGTCTGGCTGGTGGTGCCGCTCGGCCTACGCGAACTGCTGGACGCCGTCTTCGAGGAAGGTAATCGCACGCTGCTCAATCGGCTGGCGTTTGGCCTGCTCGTCCTCTTTTTTCTACAGGCCATCATTGGCGTCGCGGGCTACTACTTGCTGGAATGGACGGGTTTGCGTGTTGTTGCGGAGTTCCGCCAGAAGCTCTATACCCATTTGCAACGGCTCGGCCTCAAGTTCTACGCAGGGCAACGCATTGGCGACCTGACCTCGCGGCTGACGAACGATGTGGGCACGATCCGCGAGGCTCTGACGAATGCCCTCGTTGAGTTGCTTACGAAGTCGCTCTCGCTCTTTGGCTCGGTCGCGTTGATGGTGTTGCTCAACTGGCGGCTCAGCCTCATCATCTTTGTGCTCGTTCCTGTAGTCACCCTCAGTGCGCGCTACTTCGGCCTCAAGATCCGCAAACTTGCTCGCACCGTCCAGGATCGCCTCGCCGATACGACGGCTATCGCCGAGGAAGCCCTGTCCGCGATCCGGCTTGTTAAAGCATTTGCCCGAGAGCCGTATGAAGTGAAGCGTTACAACGCTGCTGTCGAAGATCTCTTTGGCATTGAGCGCTACCGCATGATTATCACCCAGATTTTCTGGTGGTCTATAGGGATGCTCTTCCTCTCGGCACTTATCGGCATTTTTTGGTATGGCGGCTCAGAGGTGCTGGCGGGACGCCTCACAGCAGGCGACCTCGTAGCGTTCATCTTCTATGCGTTCAACATTGCCCAGAGCGTTGGCGGCTTGGCGCGGCTCTATGCGACCTTCAACAGTGCAGCGGGAGCCTCCGAGCGCTTGTTCGAGTTGCTAGATAGCACCCCAGAAATCCAGGACTCCCCTAAAGCCTCCGCCCTGCCGACTCTGCGCGGGCGGGTAGAAATCGAGCAGATTAGCTTTGCGTATGAACCATCGAAACCCGTCCTTCGCGACATCACCCTTACCGTAGAACCGGGCGAAACCGTAGCACTGGTTGGCCCCAGTGGCACGGGCAAGACAACGCTCCTGAACCTTATCCCACGTTTCTACGATGTCACCAACGGCAGCATCCGCGTCGATGGCTACGATGTGCGTGACGTTCAGGTCGCCAGCCTACGGCAGCAAATCGCCATTGTACAGCAAGAAGTCCACCTGTTCGGCACCACCATTGGCGATAATATTCGTTATGGCAAGCTCGATGCCAGCGATGACGAAGTAGAAGCAGCAGCCCGCGCTGCGAATGCCCACGACTTCATCATGGATATGCCCGAGGGCTATGCCACAACTATCGGCGAACGCGGCGTCAAGCTGAGTGGTGGGCAGCGCCAGCGGATCGCCATTGGACGAGCCATTCTGCGAGATGCCCGCATCTTACTGCTCGACGAAGCCACCTCCTCTCTGGACTCGGTCTCTGAACAACTGGTCCAAGAAGCGCTGGAGCACCTCATGCAAAACCGTACGACGTTCATCATTGCCCACCGCCTAGCCACGGTGCAAGATGCAGATCGCATCTTTGTGATGGAGGGGGGACGTGTGGTACAAACGGGTACGCATACCCTCCTTATGGCGCAAGAGGGCCTCTACCGCGAACTCGCAGCTCGCCAGTTTCGCGACACGGTTACCTCCCCCTTGTAAGTAATCCACGTTTTGCTGTAGGTCAGCGGGATTTGTTTTCAGTTCTCAGCCGTCAGCTATCAGCCGTCAGCCTTGTAACCGTGAGCGCCAGTGGTCTGTCCTGTGGCATGTGCGAGGGGGAACCTCCCAAATCAACCGACGAGAAAGGATCTACGATCACTCACTATGTTCGTGTCATCCCAGATAAACCCAATACCAAAGTCGATCAAAGGGAGATTATAGCGGTTCTTTATTAGGGCAATCGCGTCTAAATCTGCTGAATCACCTTCCTCAGTACGATTCGTCCCAACCAGCCCGTAGGCGCTTCGTCGCATACCCCACCCGCAAGCTCTTTTCCTGCTTCAACAGGTTCAACGCCAGCCGACGAACCGTCGCCATGTTCTCCGGCGCGTGATCCTTGCGGATACGACTACCATCCTCGCAAAATGCGACATCCAATACCCAACGCAACTGGTTTTCGATCTGCCAGTGGCAACGCACCGCCTTCATCAAGCACCGCGCATCCGCTTCAAGACTGCTGATGAAAAAGCGCTGCTCCAGGCTTGTCTGCTCGCCCACACTTCGCTCCGACTCGATCAGCAAGACGCTACGCAGATCCGCCCATATGGAGATGTAGGGCGGGCATCGCTTTCGGTACAACCCGTTTGCCTATAGCATTGTTGGGGCGCGATCTCGCAATCCAATGGGCGAAGCGGTCCTCGTGGACGACTACCTCCAGACTCGGGCTACGCATCGCCCGACACGTTCATGGTCTGGCGCTTTCTAACGGTCCCTGACGAAGCCCGGTGCGATGAGTTGATTCTGTTCTACTTCGAAGCCCTTTCTTCAACCAACTTTACGCTTGATGCGCTCTCTGACGCCTCCGACCAGATGACGCCTGCTTGGCAGAAAGAAGCCACAGCCCTCAAGCAACGTGCGCTAGCAGCCTTCGCCATTCAAGCGTATGAGTGATCCGCATACCCTGCAGCAGATCCTCCACACCGTGCGCCGAGAGGTATTCTTTGAGGTCAGGGAACCACAAGCGTGAGCCACTCCAGCAGCCCACCGTAGCGATGCAGTACTGCGGGTGCTTCTAGCAGGTTGTTCACAGATCGTGCGATCTGCATGGTTCTTGGTATGCTGTACGGCCTCGTCCCCACTGCACCTTACAGATCTACGAAGGCGTAGATCTGGCATCAAACAAAAGTTCCACAAAATGAAACATAATATCCAAACCTCGTAATGTATGTTCCACTTTACAAAACATACTTTCTACATGAGCCATGTACCGTCCCTTTTCTCTGCTGCTCTCTCCTTTGCTCGTCCTGCTTTTCGTTGCGCCGTACTCCCTAACCGTTGCCCAAGAAGCCGAGGGCCAAGACGAAGTACGCGTGCTGACGGGCGCAACCTTGATAGACGGAACCGGAGCAGCTCCGCAGGAAAACGTGACGCTTGTGATCCGAGGCCCTCTCATCGAGCATATCGCCCCAGAACCCCTCACTGACCTTCCAGAAGGTGCGGAGGTTGTAGATCTCCAGGGACGCTTTGTGGTTCCTGGGCTGATTGATGCCCACACGCACTTGGCTACCAACCCAAGCAGAGACGGCTACCAAGCATACACCGAATCTACATTGCGGCGGATGCTGGGACATGGCATTACTGACGTACGCGATATGGCAGGCGATGGACGCGTCTTAGCCTATCTGGCGCGACAAACCTATCTCGGCGAGCTGCCTGGTCCCGACATCCACTTTGCTGCGTTCCTAGCGGGGCCTGGATATTTTCGCGACCCACGCGTACAGGCCGCCTCACAGGGTGTAGACCTTGGGCAGGCTGCATGGGCGCACCAGGTCACTGACGAAACAGATTTAGAAGCTCTGATGGAACGGATTAAAGGGATTGGCGCGCGAGGCATCAAAATCTACGCTGACATCTCCCCGACGCTCCTTGCGGCCATCACGGCAACCGCACATACCCACGGCTTGAAGGTCTGGTCTCATTGGGTGGTCCAACCGCGCCGAACGCACGCCTTGGATGCGATCCAAGCCGGCGTGGATGTGGTCTCGCATGCGTTTATGCTCATGTTTGATGCAGCACCCGATGAACGTGTTTCTTCGGCACGAGTGATTGCGGCGGCTGGCGGCGAAACGCTCTTCGCGGCCATGCGTGCGCACGGCACCATCCTCGACGCAACCCTCATTGCAGCAACAGCCTTGCCCTCGCGCCCCGGCTGGGTGACAGCGGCACAGGCTTCGGCAGACATCGTGCGGGCAGCTCATGCGGCAGGCATTCCCATCGCTACAGGCAGCGATCATCCAGGCAATGCCGAGCAACTCGCTATCCATATGGAGTACGAACTGCTCGCCACAGAAGCAGACTTCTCCCCACTTGATGTGCTGGAGTCTGCTACGCGCATCAGCGCTAGGGCGTTAGGCCTAGCCGACACGCGAGGTACCCTGGAAGCGGGAAAAGAGGCCACCTTGCTCATTCTCGACGGAGATCCACACGAATCGGTAGCCGCTCTGGCTAGGCCGCTCTTCGTCCTTAAACGCGGGCAGCTCTATTCAGGAAGCAACCTACGCGATCAAGAGGCACTCGTTGAGATACTTTCGTCCTTTCCTGATTTTTAAGCCACGTAGGCGTTGCCCAACTCATTCATAGCGCAACGCTTCTACCGGATTGGTAAGGGCCGCTTTTATGGCCTGGAAACTGACGGTTAGCACGGCAATCGCAAGTGCTAATACGCCTGCGAGCAAAAAGGGCAAGACCGTGATGTCAATGTGGTAGGCAAAATCTTGGAGCCAGTGGTCCATGCTGATGTAGGCAAGCGGTGTCACGATAACGGCAGCGACTACGACGAGGCGTAAAAACTCCTTCGATAGGAGCACCGTGATACCGGGCACAGAAGCACCTAAGGCTTTGCGGATGCCGATCTCTTTGGTGCGTTGCTCGGTCATGAAGGACACCAAGCCAAACAAACCGAGGCAGGCAATGAAAATGGCGAGGAAGGAAAAGATGCCAAAGATCTGCCCCAAGCGCTGCTCTGCCTTGTAGAATTCGGCAAACTTATCGTCCATGAAGGTATATTCGAAGGGATACCCCGGCTCAAAGACCGCCCATTGTTCTTCGATTGTTGCCAGGGCTTCAGGAATGGCTCCTCCGTTCACCTTGACAAGGATGTAGCCAAATCCCGGATTGTCTCTGATGAAGAGGAACATCGGACGGATGGTATGCCGCAACGAGGAATCATGAAAATCCTCGACCACGCCAATCACTTCCATGGTCCGATAGCCGCCATTGTCGAAATCGTACGTTTCCAGCTGTTCTCCCAGAGGCTGGGTCCACTCGAAATGTTTGACAGCAGCTTCGTTGACGACCAATGCGTTGCGTGCATCCAGCGCCACATCCTCAGAAAACCCCCGCCCGTCCCGTACATCAATATCCATGAGGTCGAGGAAATCGAAATCGACAAAGAAGGCATTCAGATAGAGGGTTTCGTCTTCGCCCGGCTTGCGAAAGGGAAACGCGGAGCCTCCTGGTAACGGTGCCATCGTTACGCCTCGAATGTGGGTTTCTTGCACCAGCGCTTGCTTGAACGCAGCGTATCGACCTTCTAACTGCTGCTTTGGTCGGAGCAACACCACTTGCTCGTCATCAAAACCCAGTCGTTGGTTCTGTACGAAATCGAGCTGCTGTTGAATGATGAGGGTGCTAATTATGAGAAACGCGGAAACTCCAAACTGAAAGACTACCAATCCTTTGCGCAACCATCCCTGCCTCCATCCACCTCGCCCCACAGAGCCTTTGAGAACAACCGCAGGTTTAAAGGCAGACAGCACCAGCGCTGGATACCCACCTGCTAGGATACCCACACCAACCGCAATCCCTACAAACAACAAGGCCACGTAGCGGTCTAGATGGGTTTGTAAGCTCAAGTCCTTTCCAACAAAGGCATTGAACCCTGGCATCAAGAGTTCGGCGATCCCCAACGCTATGCCTAAAGCGAGAAAGCTAATCATGATGGACTCGCCCATGAACTGGCGAATCAGTTGCCCCCGCCGCGCACCGACGACTTTACGAATACCCACTTCTCGTGAGCGCCGCGCTACACGGGCCGTAGCGAGGTTCATATAATTGACACAAGCGATGAGCAAAATGAGCAAAGCAATCGTCGAGAACATGTAGATGTAGCGCATATCGCCACGTAGACCATCCGTTTGTGACCGCCCTATCTCTGATTGCAAATAGATGTCGGGGACGGCTTCTACGTAATGCGTCCACTCACCCTCCATATGTCGCTCTAAAAGCCCCATGAGGTCGGCATGCACAGCGTCTCCTGTATACCCCTGCTGAAGAAGGAAATATGACCGTGCGTCATATCGAACCCGGGCCACTTTGAGCGTTTCGAGTGACCCAATGAGATCGAATTGCAGATGCGTGTTGCGAGGTGCCTCTGCCAAGACGCCGGTCACTTCATAGGTATCTTTCCCATCCAAAAGTAGCGTTTGCCCGATGGGGTCTGCGTCACCGAAATATTTTTCGGCAACGGCAGGCGTGAGCACCACGGTGTAGGGCTGAGCCAGCGCCGTCTCGGGATTGCCTCGCTGCAACGGAAACGTAAATATGTCAAAGAACGCCGTATCGGCCATCAGGAGATGATCCTCATAAGCCAACTGCTCATCGCGCTGCACCACCACACGCCCTTTATGCTGCATACGCGTGATTTGCTCGACGCCTGGCAACGTAGCAAGAACATCTTGGGTCATCTCGTCTTGTAACCCTGAGTAGCCTCGCATCCCGCTAAAGTACTTCTCAATAGTTACCTGAAAGGTGCGATCCGCCTTCTCGTGAAACCGATCAAAGCTCCGCTCATCCCGAATGAACAAGATGACCAACAGACAACACGCCATCCCGACAGCCAAACCTGAAATGTTGATGAGCGCATAGCCTTTGTGGCGGCGTAGCGTACGCAGCGTAATCGTGAGATAGTTCTTTAGCATCGTTCTTCCGAGCTTGTTAGGCAACTTGCCTTATCAAGCGGTATGCCATTTCTATAATCCACACGTTTCCCCGCTTTTTAGCCAATTCTAGGCTGTTATATTGTCCGCTCGGGTGCAATCGATGTTCATAGGCGAACAGCCTTAGCATAGCCTACTGGAGATACAGCCCACATGAGATGGGTCATGGATGCCCCCAGCCCGTCTACGTACTCCGTTACTCACATCAGCGCTTTGGCGTTAGGCTTAGTTGATACGCGAGGCACCCTGGACGTGGGAAAAGAGGTTACGCTACTCATCCTCAACGGAGACCCACGTGCATCGGTAACTGCTCTGGCTATGCCGTTATTCATCCTTAAACGCGGGCACCTCGATTCAGGAATCGATTTACGCGACCAAGAGGCCCCCGTCGAGGTTCTGACCTCTTTTCCTGATCTTTAACCTATGTATCCCTGCACCACTCATGCATAGCGGATGCCTTCGAGATCCGAGCGTATGATTAAAATGGCACAGACTTATAGATCGGCAATGCGTTCGCCACCCGTGCCACATGATCGCCTTATACGGATCCCTCCTCCTCACGCTTTTCCATTAAGCGATGAATCACATCCGCATTGCGCTCCTCTACTAAGCCAACGAGGTAATCGCCAATCTCCTCGGCTGTGTACCAACCTGGTTGACCGTGCCCTCGGCGCAGACGCGCGCGCGTTTTGATCGGCCCGAGAATGAATTCATATACCTGTGTACCCGTCGCTTGCAGCTCTTCAGCTAACGTGAGCGCCAAAGATTTCTGGGCAGCGGCCATCGCCGCGATAGGACCAGCACCAGCATAGGCTTGCTCCGCACTGAAGCCATTAATATGCACGTAGACTCCTTCCTTTGGATCGAGTAGAGGTACAAAAGCTTTCATCGCCAGGAAATGACTCGTGAGGTTGTTGCGCACGACCTGCTCCCAGGTGGAGACGGCTACACCAGTGATAGGTGTTCCTTGTTGCCAGCCACCCAGCGAAGCGACGACTATATCCAGTGGCCCAACGGCTTGATAAATGGCATCTCGCAAGGCGTTCGCTTCGTCTTCGCTGCTCAGGGATCCTACGACAGGGACCAGTTCGCCGATGTCGAGATCAGCCACATACTCCTGCAGTCCTTTGAGCTTGCGCTCGCTCCGCGATGTTGCAACAACGCGTGCCCCTTGCCGAAGCAAAGCCCGCACGATGCCCTCTCCGACCCCACCAGTGCCACCAGCCACAAGTACAGTTGTATACGTCCAATCTATCACGATCCAGAACCTCCCTTACGTGTGCTCGCCTCCTTTGAACCATTAACCTACAGATCAGGCTTTAGAATCACTAGCACCGATATGATGGCAATGCAGATAACCAAGGCCATTGTACCATAACGCGTCCATGACGGAGCAACATGGGCTGCGTCTGTTGTTAACCGACGCAGTTGCCCCGACAGCACACCATGCAAAGCCGATAGCCCAACGACTAAGGCCAGCTTTCCAATCAGCCATGGATAGCGCATCCAGCCAGCTTCGACCGCCATCCATAAACCGAGTGCCCAGGTGATCAGCATAGCGGGCGTAGCCAAGACGAGGTAGTGTCTTCGGACAATACCTAATGCGGCCCGCCGCCCCTTACCCATCTCAGCGCCTTCGTCCGCTGCAGGACGCCCTAACCACGCGATCAGCAGAGGCGTAACGACCATGCCAGCCATCCAAACAATGACGGCTGTGACGTGCAGTGCTTTAACCCATAAATACATTAGAACCTCTCTATCGCCAAGATGTGTAGCGCTTACCTAGGGTTTAGCTCTTTGCGTCTCAGAAAGGCGTCGTTGAAAAACGTCCCAAACGGCACAAAGCATACGGCAAATGTTCGCCCTACGTCGCGCCAATTCCACCCTGCGCCTGATGCCGTATCGGCTAGCAAAACGAGATACAGCATGAACGCAAAGCCATGTATGGGTCCCATCAACGAGGTCCATTCTGGCATATCCCAGATGCGCTTCAGCGGCACAGCTACCCCAAGCAAGAGGATCAGCGTCGTGCCCTCGAAGTAACCTGCCCACCGCAACCGAGCAATAGGATTGCGCAAGACCTCTACCAACGGCTCATTCATATCCTATCCCGATTTTTGTCGTCCATCGCGGCTTCATGACCTACCTGTTCAACCAATCGCACCTGAAGCTTCGGAAAGCGTGTGAGCACCACGGACCAAAAGATCCACGAGCTGGCTGACAAATGTCTCATCCACAGGCTTCTCCACAACCATGATGCGATAGAAGAGGGTTGCGGGCAGCATCTGTGCTGCTGTATCGAGAGCATCGGTCGGCATCCCTAACGGCTCTAACACAGCTCGCGCCATGGCATCATGGGCACGGCGAATTTCGGCGAGCAGCATGCGCAGTTCAGGATCATCGGTCGATGCGACAAACAAACGCATCACGGCTCGTCCTTCAGGCGTCTCGGCAAACGCCGCGACTCGCCCACACAGAGCCGTAAGATCGCCACGTACAGATCCTGTAGCTGGAGGCTCTGTCCCCGCCCCGTGCATTGCCAAGAGTGCCTCCCGCACCAAGTCAGGCTTCTTCGACCAGCGTCTGTAGATGGTTGTCCGATTGACCCCTGCTCGGTCAGCCACCCGCTCAAAACGCAAAGCGCCATACCCTACGTCGCACAGCTCCTGAATGACTGCATCGAGTATGCGCTTGACTACGGCTTTACCACGTACATGCGTTTTGTTCAGCATATCGAGAAAAGGGAAGTACCAGAGAGACTCGGGAACCCACATCATCATCGCACGCCATCTATTGCAACAAATTGTTGCGATAAGCATAACACCGAGACCAATGCTTGTCAAGCGAGGCGTGCGTCCATCTCCAGAGCTTGCTTAATCTTCATCAGGCTTCCATGTGGACATCTACTACGTATCACTCGTCCGTGACTATGATTTCAGGGCGGGTCATCTTGCGGAAAACGACCCAATAGGCTCCCAGCACGGCTAATGCGATGACCATGCCTAAAAACTCGCGGGTCTCCTCAATGTACATGCGCTCGTCGGACATGCCCTGCATCAAGTCCTCGCCCATGTGCGCCGAGAGGTACTCCCAAAAGCCCGGAAACGCCAAGCCTAGGCCGATCAAGCACCCCGCCGTAGCCACGTAGAGCAGCGGGTACTTCCATTTGTCCAGATAGCCTGCTACCCCCACCGCAGCTACCAAACCGTACAGGACTACCCACAGCCACGGATCCGGGTCGTTCAGCTGGACGACAGCTCCCAACCCGAAGAGCAGCGCAACAAAGAGATGAAGGTATTTCATGGACCTAGAGGGGGGTGACATCGGGACGCTTGCAATGTAGCGGTTGGCAGCCTTGCGTACCATGCCTCGTGCTCAAAAAGTCAGTAGTAGGCTTTTCGCGCCCTTTAAGCAACCTCTGTGGCCTCCCACCGTACGGCACGTCGATTCCATACTGCTACTTTTTTAGCCGCACCCGCTCTGCTCCCTCATGATTGCTAATTACGTCAAGACCAGCCTCCGTAAGTTTCGACGCACCAAGACGCACACCTTCATCAATGTAGCAGGCCTCACGCTCGGCTTTCTCTGTGCGGCGATCATCTTTCAGAAAGTCCGCTACGAGCTGAGTTTTAATCAGCACTATCCCGATAAAGAGCTGATCTATCGGATTGTGCATGAGGATAATGAGTTTGGCGAAACGGACTACCATCGGGGCATTCAGTACCCCTTCGCCGAAGCCTTCCGCAACGACTTCCCCGACGTAGAGCACGTCACGCTGGTTGATCGCAACTTTGCACAGCCCGTCATCAGCATCCTCGACCCCAACGACCAAATCAAACGCTTCAAAGAGGAAGAACCCGTTGGCTTTGTCGATGCCGACTACTTCGCCATCTTCAACCCGACCTGGGTGTATGGCAACCCCGAGACCGCCTTCGCGCAACCCTTTTCCGCCGTGCTCTCCGAGAGCCTTGCCCTGAAATACTTCGGTCAGACGAACGCCGTTGGGCAAACGCTACGCTTCAACAATGCCTTCGACTTGACCGTGACGGGGATCATTCAAGATCCACCGCACACCACCACGATGCCGCTCAAGATGCTGATGTCGCACGCCCTGGGCGAAGAGCACAATCGCATCAACGATAATTGGGGCAGCGTCTCGTCATCGGTGCAGAACTACGTCAAACTCGCGCCTAATGCTTCCCGCAGCAACATCGACCGTCGCTTGCATGACTTCCTCGCCAAATACCGCAGCGAAGATGTAGCCGCACGCACGCGCTATTTCTTGCAACCCCTTACCGATATTCATTTCGATACCCGCTTCGGCTCGGATGGTAGTGGTGGTCCTGTCGCCAAGGAAACACTCTGGATCCTGAGCCTGATCGGCGTCTTCCTGCTGCTGACGGCCTGTATCAACTTTGTCAACCTCAACACGGTGCTGGTCTTTAAGCGAGCACGCGAAGTGGGCGTCCGTAAAGTGCTGGGCGGTACGCCCGGCCAGATCATGGCCTACTTCATGACGGAAACCGCTTTGGCTACCCTGATTGCTTTGGTCTTGGCCCTGATCCTGGCACCACCTGTCGTTGAGGTAACCCGTTCTTTCCTCGGCGAGAACTTCGCGGTCAACGCGCTGGATGATCCGGTCTTGCTGCTCTTTGCGTTGGGTGCGGCTGTGATCCTGAGCATCCTGTCAGGCCTGTATCCCGCCTATCTGCTCTCGCGGGTGCAGCCGTCAGAAGCCATGCGGAGTACGTCGGGCCAGAAACCGGGCGCTTTCCTCTCGCTCCGGCGCAGCCTCGTCGTGCTGCAATTTGCCATCTCCCAAGTGCTCATCATCACGACGGTCGCGGCGGTCTTGCAGATGCGCTACCTCGCCGATGTCCCCCTCGGCTACAATACCGAGGCCGTCGTCGAATTCGCTATTCCAGAGCGCAATGGCGATACGATCCGCACGTTGGAAAACGAAATGGTCCGTTCGTCGGAAATCCAACACGTGACCTTCTCCAACTCGGGGGCTACGTCGAGCAACACCTGGGGATCTAACTTTTATTACTACCTCGGCGAGGAACGCCTGGAAAACAATACCCAGGTTAAGCTTGTCGATACGGACTACGTCGATACCTATCAGATGACGCTGTTGGCGGGCGAGAACTTCGATCCCAACCGTACCTACAGTTCGTCCGACAGTACGACATCCTATATCGTCAATGAGGCGCTGGTCCGCATCATGGGGTTAAGCGACCCCTCTGAAGCCGTTGGTATTCGCTTAGAGACATGGGGCATTGATGGCGTCATCATTGGCGTCTTACAAGATTTCAACACCAACTCGCTCCATAGCGAGATTGAGCCAACGGTTCTCCGCCCCACACTCGACTTTGCCTATATAGGCGCTGCTCGGGTGAACACCGCACGCCTCGATGAAGCACTCGCTGCCGTAGAAGCCTCATGGACGAATGCCTTTCCAGAGTACGTGTTTGAGTACGACTTCCTCGACGATACCATTGAGCAGTTTTATGAAGATGAAGCCGCCATGCAAAACCTGATTCAGTCGTTTGCACTGGTTGCTATTCTCATCGGCTGTATTGGCTTGTTCGGCCTGATCTCCTACACCACCTCACAGCGCGCCAAAGAGGTGGGTATTCGCAAAGTGCTAGGTGCCTCGACGGGCACTATTGTCACCTTGTTCACCCGCGAGTTCGTCGTTCTGGTCCTTGTGGGCTTTGCGGTCTCTGTCCCTGCCGCCTACTATCTGATCTCAAAGTGGCTCGAAGATTTCGCCTACCGAATCGAGGTTGGTCCGGGCCTCTATGCCACGGGCTTTGTGATCTCGCTACTGATCGCCTTAACTACTGTCGCCTTCAAAACCTACCGTGCAGCAACAGCAAACCCAGTTGATGCCATCCGTGCTGAAGGTTGACACGGGGCATGCTGCAAACGGGCAGTACCGCTCAACTGCTCGGACACTTTTACAACACTTCACAGATACACAAAAAGCGATGAGGGCATCCAAATCCTCATCGCTTTTCGCTGCTATCGCGCTATGCGCCGGAGGGTGGAGGTCCGTTGCTTCGCGCGATTACACGTTCGGGGATTACCCTACCACGGCAGCGTTTCGCCACGGTGGATATACTGTCCGGTTGGACCGTCGTCGTCCAGCAAGGCTAAGGTGACCGATGTTTCTGCGCCCTCTTCAACGGTCAGCGGAGCAGCGTCGGTGCCCATGTCTGTTTTCACCCAACCAGGATGTGCCGAGTTCACCTTGATGTTCGTGTCTTTGAGCGCCTGGGCAAGATGAACCGTGAACTGGTTGAGTGCCGTCTTGGATACGTTGTAGCCAAAAACTTTGGAGCCGGCAATCGGCGATGTCGGATCGGCATGCAAGGTCAGGGAGCCGAGAATACTGGAGAGGTTGACAATACGCCCAGCCTCGCTTTTGCGAATCAGCGGCAACAGCGTCTGCGTCAATTCAATCAAGCCAAAGAAGTTGATGTCGAAGGTTTTGCGTAGCGTTTCGGGCGCAATCGTGGTCGTCGTTTTGTCAGACCAGTCCCCTTCGATTTGCACGCCTGCGTTGTTCACCAAGATGTCGAGCTTACCGTATGTATCAGCGATAAAGTCACGAACGGCGACAATGTCATCTGTGCTCGCCATATCAAGCTGGACAAAAGTAGCGTCAAGTCCTTCGTTACGGAGTTCAGCTTCGGCGGTGCCCCCCCGTTCTTCGCTGCGTGCGCCGAGCAAAACCGTAATGCCTTCCTGTGCCAGCTGCCGTGCTGTTTCTAAACCAATACCTTTATTAGCACCCGTTACGAGTGCGACTTTCGTTGTAGCCATGGGAGTGAGAATGTAGCAGATAAAACAAATATGTTCTCGCTCCTGATGGGCTAGCCTACGCGATCCTTACACAACTCCGAGGTATCGTTAGAGGACTGTTACAGAGACCGCCTGCTTAGTCGAGCCGGACCACTAGCACTGGACATGCTACGAGGTTTATCACGTCCTCATCGGTTGAATCTTTGAACGCCGCGATGAGCGGGTGCTGCCTGTGATGGCCCATAATGAGTATATCGGCATCTTTGGTCACTTCAGCGATTGTCTTGGCAAATGATACCCCAACTTCAACCTTAACATCTATGGTATCGGCCAATCCGGCATAGCCTGCCTCGCGGCATTGCTCCCGCAGATCCTCTTCGGTAACCAACTGCGGGGACGGCATCATCATGGATATTTTGCCTGCCTTGGGATCATTAATGTGGACTACCGACAGATGGGCATCTAACGCCCCACTCAAACGAACAGCTTCTTGAATGGCTATGGCTTCATCTTCGTAACCAGCTAACGCGAGAACTATTTTTTGATACGGCATAGAGGTCTTCATGCAGCAAGTGAAAGGAGCCTACAGTTTACAAGATCTGGCCCCTCTCTTACAAGACTCTGACGGCGCAAATCCAGTAATTGACCGCAAAATCGCACGCTGTGCCACAGGTTACTTGCCGTCGCACCATCTACCCCCTCACGATCTCGCCAGACACTCGCGCCATTCTCTTCACCCACGAACACCTAACGGGCAGCGACGTGTATACCATCGACTTATCCACCCACTAGCGTCTGCGCATTTTTTAAAGAAGCACCTCTGCAACTTATATGTTTTACTTTCGAATAGTAATTCCTTCAGACCTGTTTCTCTACTGAATGCGCATGCCTACTTCGCCACCTCGTCTGGCCCGATGGCTCCTCGAACGCACCATTAATCCGTACATCCGCTACGGTGCCTTGGGCGACTTTGAGGAAATTTTCGATGCGATAGCTCACGAGCGCGGGTCGACGGCAGCAACCGCTTGGTATTGGAAACAGGCCCTGCTCTCCCTTTTTCCCTTCCTGCTCGACGCCACACGTTGGTCCCTTGCTATGCTACGCAACTACTTGCTCATTGCACGCCGCACGGTCATCCGGTATAAAGGTTATACGTTCTTAAACCTGACGGGCCTTGCGGTCGGTTTGGCGTGCTGCCTACTCATCTTCCTCTACATCCGCGATGCGTTGAGCTATGACCAGTACCACACGAAGGCTGAGCACCTCTTTCGCGTCCACATTGACCTGGGTACGGGCGATGCCGCAACGAAGCTAGCCATGCTCGGGATGCCCGTCGGCCCAAATCTGTATGAGGCTTACCCAGAAGTCCAGGGTTTTACGCGCCTCTTGCGCAACGCTTCGCTTCTGCAGCGCCCGGATGCACCGAATCTCTTGTTTCAAGAGGAACGCGGCCTGTATGCCGACTCGTCGCTGCTCACCATGTTTTCGTTCCCACTCCAGCGGGGCACAGCAACTACCGCTCTTACCGCCCCTTACAGCATTGTCCTCACCGAGTCTACGGCGAAGCGCTATTTCGGTGATGCCGACCCGATGGGGCAGACGTTGCTGGACGATGGCACGCACACGCTGACTGTCACGGGGGTCATAGCTGATGTGCCGCCCAACAGCCATTTTACGTTTGACTACGTTATCTCAATGACCACCTTGGAGCAGACGGCTCCTGACTTAGTCGCAGAATGGTGGGCGCTGATTTTCACGACCTTTGTAGAATTGACTGACCCAGCAGCAGCTACGACGCTCGCACCCAAGCTGGCCTCGTACATCGCAGCGTACGAAGATGAGGATACACAACTCGCGCTGTCCGTCGCGCCGCTCACCGATCTCTATTTGGGGGCTACCCACCGCAGCGACTTCGCACGAACAGGTAATCGGCAAACGCTGTATGTGTTTGCAGGCATTGCGGTACTCATCCTAGTGCTGGCCTGCATCAACTTCATCAATCTGACGACCGCGCGTGCAGGAGATCGAGCACGAGAGATCGGCGTCCGCAAAGTAATGGGAGCCTATCGCCAGCAAGTGGCTCAGCAGTTCCTCACTGAGTCACTCGTGACGACGCTACTGGCTTTTAGTCTTGCCCTAACACTTACATGGCTGGTTCTCCCAGCGTTCAATGCATTTGCAGGAAAATCCCTGACGTTCGCAACGCTCCTGACACCCACCATCATCGTGTCCCTGCTGGCCTGCGTAGTTGCTCTCGGTGTGCTTGCAGGTGCTTATCCGGCATTCATTTTGGCAAGCTTCCAGCCGATTGCAGCGCTCAAAGGTCGGCGCGGTTCGGTACGGCACCGCCATCTGTTACGTAAGGGCTTGGTCGTCTTTCAATTCAGCCTCTCTATTGCCCTCATCGCGGGTACGCTGATCGTGTTTTCACAACTGGACTATATGCAGAACCAAAACCTCGGCTTCGATAAGGAGCACCTGCTCGCCATCGACTTTCGGCGAGATGCACAGATCCAGCAGCAAGAAGAAGTGCTAAAAGCAGCCTTCGCCCAACACCCAGCTGTAGAAGCACTAGCGATCTCAGGCGACATACCCGGCACGGGCAACCGCCACGCGGGTCTCTCTATTGAGCATGCAGATGGCTCCACCACCAGCGGCGCGTGGCGTTTTATGAACATCGATTTTGCCTTCGCCGACACGTATGGTTTGGACGTTGTCGCGGGTCGTAGCTTCTCAAGAAGCTTCCCGACGGACTCGACACAAGCTGTCCTCATTAACGAAGCGGCTGTTACTGAACTTGGTTTAGCGTCACCCGAGGACGCCTTGGGATTACAGGTCACCTACTCGGGCGGTGAAGCCCAAATTATCGGCGTATTGCGCGACTTCCACCTCAAGTCCCTGCAACAAGCCGTCGAGCCAACCTATGTGGCGATTGGTCCGCGCTACTACCGCTACTTCACGCTACGCCTAGCGTCGTCAGACGTACAACAAACGCTCGTTGATCTGGAAGCGCTCTGGCAAAGCCACGTGCCGCATCGGCCGTTTGCGTACAGTTTTGTCGATGAGCGTTTCGACCGCCTCTACCGTACGGAGGTTCAATTTCGGCACGTCGTGACGCTGTTTGCGGGTTTAGCCCTCTTGGTAGCGTGTCTTGGCCTGTTGGGCCTCGCCGCCCTCAGCATCCAGCAACGGACGAAGGAAATTGGGATTCGCAAAACGATGGGGGCGTCGGTGCAACAGTTGGTGTGGCTGCTGTCTCAAGATTTCAGTCGCTTGGTCGCGCTGGCCTTTGTACTGGCGATTCCGCTGGCGTACCTGGGTATGGAGCGTTGGCTGGACAACTTTGCACACCGCATCACGCTCGCGCCCATGCCCTTCCTGATGGCTGGTGCTCTCGCCCTCGTGCTGGCCCTGCTCACCGTGAGCCTTCAAGCGCTCCGTGCCGCACGCACCAATCCTGTCGAGACGCTACTGTATGAATAGAGTGCTTTGCTGGTCTGTGTGAAGAAACCGAAGAACCTCGCTTGCCGTTGGATAGCCCGTTGCTGCGAGCCGCGAGAACGCCTATCTTTGCGGTCCTTTTTGCGGCGCGGTAGCTCAGCTGGTTAGAGCGTCGGATTCATAACCCGGAGGTCGAGAGTTCAAGTCTCTCCCGCGCCACGTCAAAATCCCGCTTAAAATAGCCGAAAATGGCGTTTTGAGCGGGATTTTCTTTTTAGGCCCAATCGGTGCTTACCCATAGTATCTTACCCAGACTGGGGAAATCTCTAAGGAATATAGGGATACCACGGATCGTGTAACTGTTTACTGTTGTGGAACCACACATCGTCTTAGTGCTCGGCTGCCTCGGTATTGCGCAGGCTCTATTTCTAATCGTTTACTTGCTGACGCTGAAGACGGGCAACCGGAAGGCCAATATCCTACTAGGCGTTGTTTTGCTAGGACTGACCATCCGCATTGGTAAGGCTGTCATATACAACTATACCTACGTTGCCCCGTGGCCGCGCAACCTAGGTATATCGGGCTTCTTGCTCGTCGGGCCATCTCTTTGGTTTTATGGAAAAGTGCTTCTCGAAAAAGCAAGTGACTTCTCGGCTACAGATTACTGGCACGTGATTCCGTTTGCCCTCTTTTTGCTTTTTAGTCCTTTCATTCCTAATGATGGTGATCTCGTTTCGCTGGTCCTGTATGCACTGGTTCAGCTACACCTGGCCGTGTATTTGGGATTCGCTTGGTGGCTGCTCTATCGTAGTAAACAGCAGGAACGCAATAGGCTTGCGCCCTGGTACCGTAACATTGCTCTAGGCGTCACCTTGATATGGATACTGTATGCCGGCATATTTATCGGCCTTGTTCCCTTCTATTTGCTCGGGGCTACTTCCTTTTCTTTCCTCATCTACCTCTTCTCGTTTCTGTTTCTCAAGAAACACCATTTTGTATTGGAGAAATATGCCACGTCTTCGGTGGGCCTTGCCGAATCAAAGAAGCTGGTCCAACACGTTAGACACCTTTTTGAAGCTGAAGAAACCTATCTGAACCACCGCACATCCTTGAATCTAATCGCAGAAAAGCTGTCGGTTAAGCCGCGCCTATTGTCCCAGGCTATAAACGAAAGTGAACAGGTAAACTTTTCTGAGTTTGTAAACCAGTACCGGATAGAACGGGCGAAAACGTTACTCGTGGACCCCACTAGAAAACAAGACAAAATCGCGACGATTGCCTTCGATTCCGGTTTTGGAAACCTCACCTCCTTCAATGTCGCATTCAAAGCACGGGTCAAAATGACGCCCTCGCAATACCGAAGGCAGTTCGCCAGCGCCTAATGTGCCGGACGGCGAGCAGGATTGCAATTGCAGTGCCGGAGCGCTTTTTCGATTAAAGAATCATGATTGTTAAAGAAGCTGGGCGGCTAGTGCTAGATATTCACGTCGTAGACATGCGAACACCAACGAACAGTGAATACCAGTATGTACAAGCTCATGTGGCTGCTTCCCCTATTTTTTTGGGGGTGCAGGAAAGAGGCGGTTCAGCCCGAACAGACCAAACCCGTAAAGGAGGTCATCCTTGATGGGCTGAAACGGCCTTGGAGTATGGCTTTCCTATCCGAAAACGAAGCGTTGGTTACCGAAAAGGATGGGCATCTGTTACGGGTGAACCTGCTCACTAAAGAAAAGGTGCCCATACGCGGGATCCCAAAAGATCGTGTAGATTCGGTGACAACAAAAGCCTCCGATGCGACATCCTTTCACTATCCCCGGGGCATCTCCGCTGGCATACGAACGACTTTTAATGAGGGGCTCCTAGAGGTGGTGTTAGATCCCGATTTTGCCATCAACAAGCGCCTCTTTATATCCTATGTCGCCGAGGGAGACGGAGGCTCCACCACAAAGGTGATACGTGCTCAGCTCGATGGTAATATGTTGACCGACATCAAACCAGTGCTCATTGCATGGCCCTTCTCGGATGGCTCGTTCCATTATGGGGGAGGCATGACGTTCGGAAGAGACGGCAAATTGTATATCGCTATCGGGGAGCGGCTCTTCTCAGAAGCCCTCGAGCCCCCCCTGCCTATTGCCCAGGACCTCTCGGATTATCGCGGGATCATCTACCGCCTCAACGCGGATGGAAGTATCCCCGATGACAATCCAAACCTAGGTCCCGATGCCGTCCCTGGGGCCTATGCCTATGGGATTCGCAATGCACAAGGGATTGCCGTGAACCCGGTCTCGGGGCGTCTCTGGTTTACAGAGCACGGCACTATACGAGGCGATGAGATCAACCTACTCCAGCCAGGAGCCAATTACGGCTGGCCAATCAAGACAACTGGGGCGTACAGAGCGCCGAACTATGAACCGCCCGTGTTGGAGCATGTGTCCTTCACGGCTCCCGCCTGGTTCTGGCATCACACAGTGGCTCCCACAGGCCTCGCCTTCTACACAGGAAACGAGTTTGCTGAGTGGAAAAATGATCTTCTGGTTCCTGGATTGAGTGGAGGAAGCCTCTGGCGCTTTCGCATAGAGAACGACGTGATCAAGAGCGCCGAAGAATTGTTTCTGGATCAACGAGTCCGGGCGCGGAAAGTCGCCCAAAGCCCCGAGGGAAAACTGTATGTGTTGACCGATGAGGTCGACGGAAAAATAGTGCGCATCCGAAATGCTGTATCTGGCGCTGTTCGATGATTCGAAAGGCAGCCCATGTCCTGTTCTTGTTGGAGTCTCATCCCACTGATGACAGGAAAGACGCCCTACAATGCAAACACCGAAATCAAAACAAACCCAAATAGGATGAAAACAACGCTTTGGCTCCTTCTTCTCCTGCCGGTGCATGGCTTGATGGCACAATCGGAAGAAGATCTCATCGGTGCCGCACTGCAGAAATATATCGATGGCACGTCGCTGAATGACCCTGATCTTATTATGGAAGCCTTTTATGAAGGCGCGCATCTATTTCTTAGCAAAGAGGGACAGGAGATATGGCTGATGCCTGTCCAGGAGTACGCCAGTGGGTTCACTAGAGGTGAACGGGGAAAGCCCAACGGTAGGACAGGAAAGATCTTAGACATCGACCAGCAACACGACCTTGCCCTTGCCCAAGTTGAAATCGTCATCCCCTCTCGAGATTTGAAGTTTATAGATGTGTTCATTCTCAAGAGACTTTCAGGAACGTGGAAGATTATTAGCAAAGCCGCAACCCAAATTGACTGACGGCCAAATAGATTGACTTGACATACCTAACTCAAGTTTTGCGCTAGGTCAGTGGGATCAGTTCTCAGTCTTCAGTTTTCAGTGATGGGATACGAGCTATCTGCGGTCAGCTATCTGCCGCCAGCGCTCTATCTACAGCATATGAGTGCGAGCCTTCCCGGTCGACCCATCGGAGATGCTCTGCGATCCGTCCCTTCAGTCACGTCATCCCTAGGTCAAACCAAGAGCGAGCGTCCAAATCGATCAAAGGGAGATTATCTGCGATCAGTCGCTGCGCTTGTGTCACCTTCAGGTAAAGATCCAAAATCAAAGAACGCACATGCACCCCTCGCACATAGGACGAAACTTGGATTACCTACGCATGAACGCAGAGAAGCTAGGCGCAAGCAGCTATCGCCTTTTATTCTGGCTTAGCGGTCGAGCGGACCTAGGTGAACCGCTCCGAGTTTTCCGGAGACTGGATTAGTTGAGTATCACCTCAAGGACTTGAACCTCTCGGTGACTGTAATACGCCTGCTCGTACTCGGCTGGAGGAAGGTAACCTAGCGGTTCGAGCAGACGGCTCTGGTTGAACCACCATACCCACTCCAACACCGCGAACTCCACCTCCTCAAGCGAGCGCCACCGACCACCTGGCCGGATCACCTCTGTCTTGAACAGCCCAATCACCGACGCAGACGTGCACGCCAGCGCATTGTCGTACGAGTCGCCCTTGCTGCCCACCGACGGCTCAATACCTGCCTCCAACAACCGCTCGCTATAGCGAATCGATAGGTACTGCACACCGCGATCACTGTGATGCACCAAACGCTCACTCGTCTCTGTATCACGCTCACAGATCGCTTGGTCCAACGCATCAAGGGCCAGATCACTGCTCAGCGAGTTCGACACACGCCAGCCGACAATGCGCCGCGAGAAGGTATGGCGAGCGCTATCGCCTCGCTATGACAAAGGCGACGTAGATAAAGCCACGCCAAGTAGCGACATAGGTCAGGTCGGAGACCCACAGCCTGTTGGGGCGATCCGCACCAAAATCACGCTCAACCAGATCCTGTGGACTCTTTGCTTCGCCATCAGAATGGGTCGTCTTCGGTCGGCGGTCGAGCTCCGCCTGGGCAAAATAGGCTGAGGTCTTGCGCAGGATCTCGTTAGCGCGGCGGAGTTCGCGGTTCTCGCGCTCGAGTTCTTTGATGCGCTTGCGCTCATCGGTGGTCACACCCTCTCGCCGTCCTTGGTCGCGCTCGGCTTGGCGCACCCAGGTACGGAGCGTCTCGGGTGTGCAATCAATTTTCTCAGCGATGGAGCGGATGGTGCCCCACTGGGAGGAGTAGTTGTGTTGATGCTCGAATACCATGCGTGTGGCCCGTTTGCGGACCTCAGGAGAGTATCGTTTGGCTTTGCTCATGACTCCAAGTTCTCAAAGTTTGGAGTCTCCAGCAAACCCGGGGCGGTTCATTTTCACTCAACTGTGCGTTGCAACTGCATGGAGCATTGTTAACCGCTTATTCTCAACACACTGTAAACTAATGACTTACACGCATATACGCATCGGAGTCATACCCCGGACAGCGAGAGTTCGCGTCTCTCCCGCGCCACGTCAAAATCCCTCTCAGAATCGCTGAACACAACCCTTTTGCAAGGGATTTTTTGTGCTCCTATTTTCCGCATTGCCAAACGGCTCGCTCGTATCTTTGCGTAGCATCAGCCAACACTTCGCAGCTTCCGTCATCACCCGAGTAGCACCATGGGCACGTTTCCCAACGCCTTAGCCATTGCAGACTGCACGCCGTTTCATTGCAGCGAGACGGCCCAGCCCTTTCATACCTGTTCGATCTGTCAGCGCAGCCTGTTTGTAGGGCCGCTCAAATACGTGGTCGAGAAAGCCTATCGCCGCCGCCCCGAACTCGATGCCGAAGAGTTGGTCTTTGAGTTAGCCGTCTGTTTGGACTGCCACGACGAGTTGGCCTCTACGTTTTCAGAGGAATCGCGGGCGCGCATCGACTGGTTCTTCACCGAGCGGGTCAATACCGAGGAGCGAACGGACGCGCTCTTGCAACAGTCCAACCTCACATTGCCGGAATCCATCGGCCGATGCATGGTACACAACACGCCCAAAGCAGATCTGTCGGAATACCAAATTATGGCGTACTGCAATGGTCAGCATCTCTATCCAGCGGCTGCGGCTATGCTCGGTGGCCCGGCGTTGGACGAACTCGTCGAAGAACTATCGGCCCACACCTTGGATGAGTTGCGTCGCTTTCGGGATACACATTTCGACGTCCCGCCCGAACTCAAAGAGCTACTCTCCGACCGCTGGGCCTTTGTGTGATGGTAGAGACTCCAGACCAGCGCTTCTTGCTCTGACCTGGGTGGCTTCTGGATGTAAGCGAAGTTGTGCTGAGCGAATTCGTTACTGAGTTACGTTCTCGCCCTTCGCGTCTCTCAAAACGCCATCCGATTTGCGTGGCGTTATGTTATCAGGAAATTCGGCGGAAACCTTTGCGCAAAGCTGCTAGGGTGTCCTAGCTTCGGCTCGTCCTATACACGCATTGCTCTTTGCTATTCCTATGACTGTCACAGGCACTTTTACCGTAAAGCTTGCTCCGCTCCATCCCTACGCCGAAAGCATCGACGGTATTTCACTCGGGCGCATGTCCATCGACAAAACCTTTGAAGGCCCGCTCCAAGGAACGAGTGTCGGCGAAATGCTCAGCGCCCGCACCGCCGAAGCCGGGTCGGCGGGCTATGTAGCGATTGAGCGCGTCCACGGCACGCTGGAGGGCCGCACGGGCCACTTTGCGCTGCAACACTTTGCGACGATGGATCAAGGCGTGCCACGTTCTATCGTCGAAGTCGTACCTGACTCGGGCACAGGCGAGCTGGCGGGTCTCACAGGCCAGATGATTATCCGCATCGAAGACGGTCAACACTTCTACGACTTCACCTATGCCTTGTAGCGCCCGTACATGTATGCAAACAACAAGGATGCAAAACCTGCGGTTTTGGGCATACAGACGCATTGTGGCCGTATAGCCGCCATACAACACCCGTTGCCTCGTTTGTTAGCCTACCGATAAAACCGATATTTGGTGGAGCAGCGCTTAGTGTCTGGCCGAGCTAGCGCTGCCCTTGGGCGGCGGGGCCTTGCAGATCCCCATCCTAAAAACCCGCCGCCCATTCTTCTTCCTCAGGGGAGTCGTTAACGCTTACTCAATCTCACAGCCCCCACCGTCTCGGCACTCGGCAACACGGCACTCACGCGCCTAGGTTACTTCCTCACGCTGCTTGGCCTGCTCTACTTGAACCGGAGCACCTTCCAATCCTCCCTAGCCAAGCAAACCTCAATTGGCGTTGTCCTGAATCCAATCCCTCATGGCGTGTATATCCTGCACACCCTTGTTGGGGGATGCAGGGCGTTGGTACTCCTTGATCTGCAACGCCCTGCTCTTGCCCACTACGCCCTCCTCCACGCTAACGCCCTACGCGATCAGTCACGCCCTGGTCTATGTTTACCGAAAGACCATCAAGGCCCTTATCCAGCCAGCCCATCGGGCAACCTGACTTTTTGGCCTGATGATGATCGCCATCGACTGCTGGTAGAGCTATTTATCGTTTCGATAACATAATCTGGCTCTTGGCGACGAAAACGCCCGTCCGCGTAGGTACTATTGCGCGAATTTTATAACTTTGAGTATCTCGGTTTATCCACAGATGCGCATGCCTACATAAGCATCTGCACCCGCTTTGATTTGGCATGGAACGAGCATACAAGATTCTCATTATTGACGACGATGTCATCTTTCGCAAGACGCTTCGTTTTGCGCTCGAACGCATGAAGTTCGATGTCATTGCAGCAGATAGTGGCGAACTCGGCATTCAGATGGCGCAACGGCTACGCCCTGACCTGATCTTATGTGACGTTGTCATGGAAGGCTTACATGGATTTGCAACCGTACAGCGTCTGCACCATGACCCTCGGACAACGAATATTCCTATCATCATCATGACGGGAACGGGTACTACCTTTGGCGAACAACGGGCCATCGCATATGGCGTCGAACGCTACATCACAAAACCGTTCAAGCTGCAAGAACTGAAAAGCACAATCTACGCCATCTTGGACAGTCCTGCGCCCTAGGCACCGACTGTCTTTTTCCTTTGCCTATCTGATTTTTTGCTTCCGCTATGCTGATCTGGCCCCGGCTACGGCTGATTTTTAGTCTTGCGTTAGCCTTCATTGGGCTATCAGGCTGCTACACGACCGCCTCTACGCCTGCTACCGAAAACGCGCCTGGGTATGCTCAGACGAGCCAGAACTACCGCAGCTTTGCGGATGCGGATGCACTCGCGGCCTATCTGCGCTACGACGCACCGACAGGAGCGTTAGTTAGTGCCCATCGCGGCGGCCCCGAGCGTGCTTATCCCGAGAACGCGCTGGCGACGTTTGAGCGTGTGCTCCGGTACACACCAGCGATCATTGAATGCGATGTCCGCATGACCCGCGATAGTGTCCTCGTCCTCATGCATGACGAGACGCTCGACCGAACCACCAACGGCACTGGCCCTGTTGCCGACCACAGCTTTGCCGCGATACGGTCGCTCCTGCTCGCAGATAACGCCGACATCCTGACACCCTTCCGCGTCCCTACTCTTGCCGAGACTCTGGCCTGGGCCGAGGGTCGCGCTATCCTCACGCTCGACATTAAATCAGGCGTTCCTGCCGAGCACCTCGTTGCCACACTAGCGCGCTTCGATGCCTATAACCGTGCGATTGCGATTGTCTACTCGCTTGCCGACGCCCAGCGCTATCATGCACTAGCACCGGAGCTGATGCTCTCGGTGTCGGTGGACACCGTAGCGGACGTGGATGCGTTGCTCGCAAGTGGCATTGATCCGTCTCGGCTGATTGCCTTCACAGGCGTGGGCGATGTTAAGCCAGATGTCATTGCACGCCTCCACCAGCACAACATCCGAGCGATCTTAGGCACCTTTGGCCTGATTGACGACCGTGCCCAACGTAGCGGTGCTGACGTATTCACCGCCCTGCTGCACCAAAATGTAGATGTCATCGCTACGGACAACGTGCCGCTTGCCGCACAGGCGGTGAATCATTTTGAGAAGATCGGTGCATTGGAATAATCCAAGTTTTGCCCTGTGTAAAGGACACCATTTTACCTCGGGGTGACACGAGCGTAGCGACTGATCGCAGATAATCTCCCGTTGGTCGATTTCGTTCTTTGGTCTTGGGACGCTCGCAAGCTCGCTTTGGGGATTGGTTTTTCAGTGAACTGAAGACTGAGAACTGAAAACACATCTGGCTGACCTAGGCCAAAACTTAGGTTACAATCGGTGTCTACAAGCCCTGGTAAAAGTTGGAGGGGTTTGATGGGCTACCCGAGAGACCGTACTTTGCAACGACCTGCTCTCTGACCTCCATGCTCATGCACTCCCTTCTGTCCTGCACGGTTCTACTCGTCTTTCTGCTTGTACTCGGCTGCTCAGCTCCTCCCGACTATGATCTCATCATCCGAAATGGTACCGTTTATGACGGCAGCGGTAACGCACCTACGATCACGGATGTAGCGATTCAAGCCGATACCATCGCTGCAATAGGCAACTTGAGCGCCGCCACAGGCCGCGAAGAAATCGACGCATCAGGCTTGGCGGTGGCCCCTGGTTTTATCAACATGCTGAGTTGGGCTACGGAGTCGTTGATCCTCGACGGTCGTTCGCAGAGCGATATTCGCCAAGGGGTTACGCTGGAGATCTTTGGTGAAGGCGTATCGATGGGGCCGCTGAATGCTGCGATGCAAACCAACCGCATCGAAGGCTGGCTAGATGAGTTGGGTTCGCCAGAGGCCGTGGCCGATTACTTGGGTATGGCCTACACGTCTGACGACTCGCTCAGGGTCCCGTGGACCACGCTCGGTGAGTACCTCGAATTCCTTGAACAAAAAGGCGTAGCGACCAACGTGGCCTCGTTCGTCGGCGCAACAACCGTCCGCATCCATGAACTCGGCTATGCCAACCGTGCCCCGACCGATGCCGAACTCAATCGCATGCAAAGGTTGGTTGAGCAAGCGATGCAAGAAGGAGCGATGGGCGTCGGCTCATCACTCATCTACGCCCCCGCTTTCTATGCCGATACCGATGAACTGATTGCCCTGAGCGAGGTGGCGGGACGCTACGGCGGACGCTACATCTCACACATGCGCAGCGAGGGCAACCGCCTGCTAGAGTCGCTCGACGAACTCATCACCATCGCCCGCGAAGCCGACATTGCCGCCGAAGTGTACCATCTCAAAGCAGCAGGTCAAAGCAACTGGCACAAGCTCGATGCTGTCATTGCACGCATCGAAGAAGCGCGCGCTGCGGGCCTCGACATTACAACCGACATGTACACCTACACGGCGGGCGCGACGGGTCTGGATGCCGCAATGCCACCCTGGGTGCAAGAGGGCGGCTTCGGAGCGTGGCGTACGCGCCTACAAGACCCCGCAACGCGCACACGCCTCCAACAAGAGATGACCACACCAACGGATGCCTGGGAAAACTTGATGTTGGCCGCAGGAGCCGAGAACACCCTTGTGGTGGGCTTTCGTAACGAAGATTTGCGCGACCTGACTGGCAAAACGTTAGCTGAGATAGCAGCGGAACGTGGAATCACGCCGGAGCAAGCCGCCATGGACCTCGTGATCGAAGACAGCAGCCGTGTGGGTACCGTCTACTTCCTGATGTCGGAGGAAAATGTACAGCGGCAGATTGCGTTGCCATGGATGAGCTTCGGCTCGGATGCGGGTTCCATGGCTCCCGAGGGCCTGTTTCTGGAACGTCGCCCGCACCCACGTGCCTATGGCAACTTCGCGCGTCTGCTGGGCAAATATGTCCGCGAGGAGCAAATCATCCCGCTCGAAGAAGCGATCTATCGCCTCACCACACTCCCTGCCACGAATCTTAAGATCCAGCAACGCGGTGCCTTACAGCCTGGCTATTTTGCGGATGTAGCGATCTTCGACCCCGAGACCATTCAGGACCACGCTACGTTTGAAGACTCGCACCAATACGCGACAGGCATGGTACATGTCTTTGTCAACGGCACCCAGGTGTTGCGCGACGGCGAACACACGGGCGCATTGCCCGGGCGTGTCGTACGCGGCCCTGGCTGGACGGGTTGGTAAAGGTGTTCAGGTGTTTGCGTGTTCAGGTGTTTGCGTGTTCAGGTGTTTGCGTGTTCAGGTGTTTGCGTGTTCAGGTGT
>JAULKQ010005211.1:0-14963 GCA_032356285.1 Smithsoniella earleae | reverse complement strand
TTGATTTCACATCGTGCAAGATATACTATTATTCAGTGATGGCTGCAGTTCTTCAGAGCTGAAGTTACATTGACAAGAAGCTGGGCACACTGTACCTCAGCAGTGAGGAGTCGGGTGCTGCCGATTCTGACATGGGGCCACAGGAGGGTATGACAGCTTTGTTTCCTTCCACTGCGATCCGGCAGTACGCAATTGCAAACACATAATTTTCAACTCTCTTGCCACAATATTTTGATCCACTTGACAGCGCATTTAATGTCATCTAGAAATGCAGAGCAATGAGTGTAGGAGCAAGTGGAAGAAGAAAGAGCCCTTGCTACACAACCGACAACGTAAGATCTCAGACACTTCAGTCTGAAAGGGTATGGCGCTTTTCCAGCATTATAAGGAAAAAGATGAATTTGGCTATCAATCATCATGAATGGTCAGGCTGTAAGCAAGCTAACTTGGGGGGGTGAGGACTCGCCAAGCTCTTCACACCATACTTGAAACGTAATAATACTCATTTCTTTCATTTCGATGTGCTGGACTTGGCACGTCTGTTCTGATTTATTGGCGCAATTGGAAGTTCAAGGCTCCCAGCGCTGGCCTGTGTTGATGATGACAAAGTATCACATCCACCAGAGACTTCATATTCTGAAATTATACGTTGTCGGTTTTATAGTGCACTCTTGAGTGACCTGAAGACATGGAGCCTGTGCACACTGTCCACTCTAAGTGCCTCCTGGGGCCACCATGGGCTGTTATGCGCCATGGAAGGTGCTGTGATCAATGATTTGATGTGTTTGGAAGTCTCCAGAAGATCTACGCACACATGATGACTTGATAACACTTGATTGAGTACTACCAGTAGGCTTGCACCTGCCTCAGGGACAAAGTAGAGCAACGAAATTGCTGCTCATCCGTCAATTATGGATATGGGTCAACACGGCCATCAACAGGGGCGCACAATGGAGGTGCAGATGCACTGCGGCATTGTGGCTTTTGTATTAAGGGCTGCCAAGGGAGCCCTGGATAATAGAGGAACTCAGGAGCCCATGCCTAGCCCTGCTACACTCTTGTATCTCAAACAGAGGAGCCATCTTACCTGGCCCACAGCTAACATAACAAGGTAAAACCGCTTGTGTATGCCACAGCCTCCCTCCCTCCTACTTGGTGTTTGCAAAAGGACTTAGAGATCATAATCACTTGGCCAGAGACTGCCTGCTCTATTACGCCGGGGAAAAAACTACTGTATTATTTCCATCCATATTGCCCAACCATTGGTAATCTAACGAGTCAGTGCGAGAAAGATTGACCGACACACAATGATGTGGAGACTTTCCCAAACTGGTCATATCCGCAAATTCTACGCTCGCTGATGCTGTTTACAGTACCGAAGAAAGTCATGTAAGTAGGCTCGGGACAGGTTTGAATTTAATTTTCACAGCGTTTCAAGTGGCTATGATTTTAACCCGTAAGTTGTTATTGGTATCCATACCTATTACCTCGGGTGATGCCGTACAGAAGTCTTGTGTTGGATGGTGTTCAAGCAAGTTGAGGCTAAGCAGCAAACCCTGATTGACGGGCGCGCAGCTAGAGCCCATAATGAGACATCCGATCGGAATCAGACCGCCCCAAGTGATTCCTGAGATACCAGGCGACAGAGCGCTGAGTGCCTCTTCTCTAGTGCAGGCGACAAGAGAGCACGCAACAAGCAGAGGCACAAAGCGTACGCCAAATCGAAAGGAACACCTCGAAGAAGATTTAGATGGCTGTAACAGATACATGGGGCATAGAAGCAAGCGTAACATGACGAGCGCGAGGCCTCGCGAGGATCAGCATCTGCATGGGCACCCTCTGCATGATTTGAACAAGAAGACATGTGTGCTCATGCGTGCGCCGGTTTGGATAGTTGCGGAGTCTCAGACTCCTTAATATTGCAGGATATCGCAGACGTAGCGTAATGTGATGTACACTGAGCGGTAAAAGCGTGAATGTATGATAATTGACCCCCTTCGAAAAAGTCAATGCTCTAGGGTCAAGTAGGGATCACCATTTACGCATCCGTCTCACACACTGCTAGTTTTTGTCATCTTCTTTATTTTGACGTGCATCAGACTGACCACGTCTACACATGTAACGCTAAGAATCTGCTTCGCCAATAACTGTTCCAGTGGGTTACGTGCGCAATGTGCAAGTTCCCCAATAAACTGATAAGATGGTATATCTAATCTACCACACATCTCTACATTAAATGGAGCCAAAATTTACCCACATCACCACGTGTTTGTGAGAGCCCCCGCGCAATAGTCAATCCTAGTCACATGAAAGTCAGTAGATATGTACGCTCCAGCTCAAAAGTATAGCAGTCCCCCGCCATGTTATGTCCAGGTTTCATGCTGTATCATTTTCTTTTCGTCATTGACATAACTGTGTGATTGTGGTCTACCAGAGACCCGGTTTGGTTAGCTTATCAGAGACCCGAGCCCGCCAGTGCCTTTCTGTATCCCCACAATTAAGGTTGACCTCGTTACCTTCGCTCGCGAGTACAAGACCCCGAGAGAAAGCAGTTTGGGTAGAGTATTTATCACTGGGCTTTCTTCTTTCGTTCACCGGATGGTAGAGCTATCGCATAAGTCACAGTACGACACAACTTGGCACAACTCTATTGTCGCGTCATCTAAGGACTGCTTCACAAGAATACAACGGTGGAAATTGAAATAGCACACAGAACTCAGCACAATCACACACAGCTGCGAATGATAGCTGGCATTGTTATCAATCCCATCTCAGAGCAATACCCTTGAAAAGTAAGCCGGCTTTTGGAGTTCCTCGGTCATGACTCGCTCTCGTAGCGTCAGCTTCTTTTCTCCGAGTTATCTGAATTGTTAAATGTAATCATTAGTCTCATACATTATTCTTGCATTTTTGGTAAGAGTTCAAATGTATTTTGTGGCAGTGCTTCTCAACCAGTGATGAGGTCTACTGTGGTACGGGAGACATGGAACTCGCCGGTTGGGGGCTTCCTCTAAGCGTCTATGTATCAAAGATGAAAATGTATTCATTTCCGATTGGTTCACCTCAATAGATCTGTCTTATTTCATCTTTGTATCGAAAAGGAGTAATGAGTACTGCAAGTGTGCGAATACCATGTCGCTACTGCACATCATCGCAGTCTAAAGTTAGCGCTCAGTTCAGAATAGGACATTCAGTCATATCAGACGTCATTTCTCTCAAAGTGTGTTCCTGACCGGGTAGTGGCTAGATTTGGTGTCATCCTCTGTATGCCATCTATTACTCCATGCCAATTCAAAACTTCAGGCGCATTTCAACCTCTGGAGCTGTCAACTACTGTATCCAGGGTCTTATGGTTCTTGTTGTGTGCGCTGGCTACCTCGCAACCTCTTCAATGCTAATCCTTCTAAACAAGTTCTTGTTGGTCCACGACGAATTCAGATACCCGCTAATTCTGAGCGGTTCGGGTATGTTGGTGACAAGTATTTGTTCATCTATGTTGGTGGAGTTGAAGCAAGTTGTTCCTGAACGCAAGGTGCTCTAGACTCATTTGAACTGGAGATTTGCGTTGAATGAAAGTGAATCCTCTTCAAGACTGGGCTGGGTGAAGCCCGGTAAAGTGCCTGGCGCCTTCGACCATTTTATCCAAGTGTGATAAGTAATCAACCAATCCACAGGTGGTGACGAACAGATCGTACATCATGAGAATTCTGCCACTCGGTTTCTGCAGCGCTGCTACTCTAGCTCTTGGGAATATGGCATACTTATTCTTGGATGTTGGGCTCATACAGGTACTTGCATGCAATCAAATACCTCATACTGGTAATGTCATGAATATGCAGATGTACTCAGTTTCATTTTTTGCCTTTTTGTGCAGATGTTGAAGGGTTGTTGTCCAGTTTTTGTTCTAGCGGTGGCATTCCTCTTCAAGCTGGAGTCGTTTAGCCTTCCCCTGATATCTTCTGTGTTCATAATTGCAGCGGGGACGACAATGACTGCAGCATCAGGGGTAACTACGATATCAATTGTTGGCCTCTCAATCCAGTTTTCATCCGAGATGTGCGAGGCAGTTCGGCTTTGTCTTGCACAAGTTCTAATGTGTAACATGAAGCTGCATCAATTTGAGGCCCTGAAGTATATGAGCTCAGCCTGCATCCTGTTTCTGTCAGTTGGAGTTTGGATGCTGGAATGGCATCAGTTCTGCATCGAAAAAGCCTGGGAACGTGTGATATCACACCCTCACTGGTACTTTTCTGCAGCTTGCCTGGGATTCCTACTCAATCTCCTTGCCTTCGCGGTTATCAAGTTGACTGGGTCGGTTACACAGAAGGTATTAGGAACTGTAAAGAACGTACTCCTTGTTTTCTACGCAGTTCTAGTCTTAGGTGAGAATATCAGTTGGAGACAAGCTGTAGGGTACCAGGCGAGCTTGCTAGGTTTTGTATGGTATCAACACCAGAAATTATCTGGCTCTGCCTCTCGCAAAGTCTTCAGTACTAGTCAACAGCTTGGAACCAGGAGAAGGACTCAAACAGAGTGTGGAAGTATGTAATCGCCGGATTATGATCGTTAACAATAACCAAGGCGGGGACGGGGATGGGAACTTCACAATTACACGTGTTGTCACTCTTCAGGCTTAGATGGAAGAGTAATGGGAGTGCCCGACTGTATCTGCCCCCAGCCAATCAACCTCCAGTTTCTTTCTACTCTCCTAGATAATGCAACCTTCTCGCCGACCTTAGTACAAACTGGAGTTGTTAAAACAAGCTTTGCAAGATCTATCTTCACCGCGGCAACACGTGCGCCGGTGGACATTGATCCTATATTCAACATCAACACTTCATTCCTCACGAGCTTAGATACCTTGCTCTGTTTCTCGCCCTCCTTGCTTCGAACACCGAGCAATCTCCGTAAAAGGAAAAAGTTAACTTCAAGTTCAACATATACATCCGGAAGATGACCTACCTCGCCAAGTACCTGGCCAACTAAGCGATCTGCACGAGTTAGGGCCGGGTCCATTGTGGTACCAACACCTATGAGACCTCCTGGTACAGCATACTGAAGCTCATTATGCTCTGCGTACAACGATACTATACGACTGTATATTGGGACACATCTGATGTTACCAGACGCGTCCTTCGTGACGATTCCGGGTCTAATTTCCACTTCTTGACCAAAACGCAAGACACCTTGAAGGATGCTACCACCAGCAACGCCGCCCTTGATTTCATCCACTTCAGCTCCTGGTTTATTGACATCAAAAGAGCGGATAACAATCATCTGCGGTGGTGATGTGAAGTCTCGGACTGGGACTGGTATGCGTTTCGTAATCAATTCACAAAGAACGTCTACATTGTAGCGGAGTTGCGCGGAGACAGGAATTATTGGTGCTTCTCCAGCAATTGTTCCCTGAACAAAGCGGCGAATAGACTCGTGCTGTGCGGTTGCAGTAGACTCATCTATTAAATCAATCTTGTTCTGAACAATTATCAGATTTTTGAGGCGCATAATCTCCACAGCTGCTAGATGCTCTGATGTTTGCGGCTGCGGACAAGACTCGTTGGCAGCGATAAGAAGCAGAGCTCCGTCCATGACCGCAGCCCCATTGAGCATGGTAGCCATGAGAATGTCGTGGCCTGGGCAGTCTACGAAAGACACATGCCGACGTAGCGTGGTTGGAGCGCCACAGTGAATACAAAAGAAAGTATCCTCCTTGCTGGATCCGTGTGCTGACCAGGACAAAGGCCTCTCACACTTCTGCACCAAGGATATGCCGTTGACGCACCTAGTTTGGCACTGCATCGTGTAGTACAAGAACAAAGGAAGCGCACCACGTTGGTACATTCGTATATCTTTGCATTTGCGTATCCGAGCTTAATTGTAATGTTCCTTTCGAGTTCATTCTTGAATCTGACAGTTTGTACGCCAGATATGGCTTTGACAACAGTTGACTTACCATGTGCCACGTGCCCAATGGTTCCTGTACCGTGCCAATCACAGTTAAACAAGTAGCAAACATGGAAATCCAAAGGGTTGGACTGGCTTTATGCACTACAAGCAGGCAAGCACTGTGAATAGCATCAGTTCGACAATCTTGAAGATGCGAGCGTCTAAAGGCAACAATCAGTGAGCGAGGAATAGTGAAATCGAATCCTTTTATTACATATGCTTACTGCTTTTCGCATACACGAAGACGACATCAGAACGTAGGATGGCCGTGAAGTCGAACAGGGGATGATGGCGGCAAAGTACCTATATTGATTGTTGCTTGACGACTGATGACTTCAGGTGTTAAAGGCGAAAGCTCTTCAACCTTGAGGGTTGACAAGTCCTGCATATATAACCATAAAGTTTACACTGCAGCCGCAAATCACGAGGAGCCAGACGACAGTCATGAGGGACATGCCTGCACAGCCAGACCTTTACCACTGGCTTTGGTTTTATTCATGATGGCGGAGCTCTTTCAGGCTTTGTCAAGCTACAGTGCACGGAAGTAATGCTACGTTGCCATACCAGAGGGCCTTCGCTTTAAGGGATGCCTTGAAGAAACTTCATTTGTACTTACAGCTGGTCTAAGAATGTTGCTTCTCTTGTTTCCGTTCAAGAGATATACTTAGAAACTTTTGGAAGTCGCTGATTTCACTGGGCTGAAGCTGGAACGTACCCAAGGATGCTCCCTTAGCCACACTGTGGTGGAGCCACTTTGGTTCGGGTGGGGGGGGGGGGGTTTCCCCTCCGTAGCTTTAAAACATGTTGCCGGGGCTTGCAGGAACTGGCACCCCAAATAATATCTTGACTCTGAATGATGTCAAGATAAGGTGATTCAAGTCACCTGAGTATTTTTGCGGACGCTCGCGATAGATATATTGGTGCAGTGATTTGACAACTCAAGATTTTGTTCTCATTTTATTCGTGTCATTGTATTACCGTAAATTCCCGCGCCAGCACTGTGACAGCCTGAGGTATGCCCGCTCTGGTTTTGTGAGCCTTCACGCCAGATGTGCGGGTACCTGATACAACAATGTCTACAATTCCTTGCCTGATTTTATTTTGAAGGAATATGAATCTTTTTTTCAGTCCAGTGTTCTTACCTGGATGGTTCAACTTCTTGCGTTCTCAAACAGATTTCCCATGAGCTGCTACGCAGACAAATGGCATTCGCGGCGGTAATTTGTAAGTTTTCTCCCGTACACGATCTTTTTCGATACATTTTTTTGCCTACTGTGTACAATGGCGGCGATTTCTGGCGCAAAATCAGGCTGCGTTGCTACACAGCCTGAGTGCTAGGTAGGTGAAAAATGTTTCACTATGAGTGAGATCGCTGCCAACAATAGTTGCATCAGTACATGAAATACGTTGGTCACCTCGTGTATTTACGGAATGTGATGAAATCAGATTGAAGTGAGTTCGTTATGACTTCACGAGTTTACTAAGTCTAACTCGTTTACAGTTGCGTGCTGCAATTCAGACGCAAGCTTCAAGTGAGTTGAAGCTTGAGAATATGCCAACAGAGTTTCCAGTATGCATCAATTCCAGAGTGTTTATCAACGTGTCCTGTGAAACATTCTTGTCTACCGTTTCCGCACCCAGCAATACTTGAACAATGCAATGAGAATTGAAAACACTATAGTAACTTATGCAGTTTATCTCTTGATGGAATTCCTGTTTTCACTTCTCAGATTTCTTGGTTCGACATACGCGGTTCAGCCACTGTTCACAACAGTTTCCAAGCAGTGAGGCAGTGAGAGCCTTGTTCTTAGTTTCTCTTGTAATAAGTAAGGGTGCTATCCTTTGGCCCACAGTATTCATACACACACTTTACCTCACTTGGAATAAGGCCTGGAAAATGCTTGTTTCTTAGGCACAACAGTACTTTCATAGTGTAATTCACTCGTTTCCTGTCCGCTTAGAATCGATAGTTCCGGTAGATCCTGTGCTAGTGAATTGCAGTATTCTTCACGTCCGAGGTCATAAATAGCTAATAACACGTTCATGTTATCCGCTTACAGCAGAAGGTTTAATCAAGTACCTACCAACTTTGGTTGTAAGGACATGCTCTCACTCCTCTTGAGCTGATCCGTACCCTACAAAACAGTGCCCGCCCTACGGGCGTGACCATCAACCCTACCAGCCTAAGAAATTGGCGCATGTCTGTACTCCAACAGTTTCCGTGAGCGTGTACACCGGAGGCAAAGATATGGACTTCGATGGTCGCCATGCTCGAGGAAACGCCAGTTGGTCTTCAGAAAATTGTCAATAAGACAAGCTGATTTCCCAGCCAATTTGAACTAGTCTCAAACTAGACATTTAAGTACGTAATTTGTACTAAGAGACAGTGCTTATATTGTAAACTTGCGCTGAGAGAAGGGTCCTAAGTCATGGGACCAATTGGGCTCACTCACCGTGAAACTCCTCCAACGTCTGTGTCGACGTTAATCTAAAGAAATATCCTGTGGTATCTCTATGTAGCGTGCGGAAATCATGGTGATAAACGAGCTGAGAGAAGCGTTACATGACCTCAGATTTATATCCAGCAAGTACCTTACTACACTTCATTGCATCGTTTTGTCCGCCGCAAAGCCAAACGCAATTTTTGGGCTCTGAGATAATCCGATGCCTGAGTGCGCCTTCAGACGACCCATCATGTACGTACGAACTTGGGTTTGATAAGGAAGCGATCAAGCTACGCTGTTGAGCTCGGGGTCCTCTGCAGGATACGGGCCATCTCAAAACCCGACGCGTGAGTTAGTTTTTGTGACGGACCAAACAATACAAAAAGGTGTAGAACAGTTACCGAACAGACCCAATTATCGTACAATCTTGACGGAATGTCAGTCACGTATGTCAGTACATTTTGTCGTACATTTTATAAAAAAACCAATCGTTACGTCGTTTGCTCATATCCATTTGCAGTTGGTCGCAGGTGCCGTGCTTGTTAGCTAGGAGATTCTGTTTTTGTTGGTAAATGAGCATTGGTATGAGCCGGTCGGCTGTTGCGGGTATTGTGCTACATCTCGGGCTTGCTGCTGGTAAACCATCAGTATATCCTCAGGTAGTTATTGGATATGGGATGCGAGACTTTTCAAGGAGAGTTTGATCGTGCCAGTGCTCTTGCACTGGCGTGTCAATACTGAATCTCACCCTGGAGTACGCGAGGTAGGACATTCCGAGGCTGCAGTGCGTAGTTTAAGTAATGCAAGGGCATTAGTGGCTGTTCAAATAGCTTGACTGAATTTACAGGAAAATGCTGTTAGGTTGACGGTGTACGCAACGACCAGGCGAATAGAGAAGAAAAGGTTGCTCAATACGCATTTAGAGTTCATGAATGCATATCTGACATGAATCAAATGATAGTTTTGGTCGCTATGTAACCATCTAACATAACGTTGAGTTCAGCTTCCCCGGTACATACAGCAGCTGAGCACTCAACCAACCGAGACACGAAGCACATACAGAGAGGAAAAAGCTATCTGAAAATTTTGTTAGACAGGCTCAAAGCACACTCAGGGACACGGAGCAAGTGAAATCGAAGTATGATGATGTTGATGATGAGCGCCAGGATGAGCACGCGAAAGCAAATCAGAGATCATGTGTATGCCCGTTTGAGCAGTTGGGGAGTTCTTGAGTGATGTCTTTTGAATGGTTAAGCAAGTTTGGGGCGATGCATTATGAAACCAGCGAATAAGACTAGAAAGTGTCCACTGTACGATAGTTGAACCGCTCAGAACTGAACACAAGCAAAGAGCACAATTTTTTAAACAAGATGGTGATATAACACACTTCAACTTTATGTGCACTGGGCTAATGAGTGTGAAATAGGCACGTTGAAAATTGACTTGAACGCTAACTATGCCAGTACTGTTACCTGCAACGTTGAAGATCTCCATGAGCAGAACAATGCCTGAAATTCACGAACAGTTGTCGAGACTCGATTTGCTGAATATGCTCGATGCAAATGATGTTTAGGCCTCGTACCTCAACGACACTGCACTATTTTGTTCAACCGAGTATAGTCAGCACATTGAGCGTTTGATGGACTTTCGACGGTACTTGCCAAAATGATCTGTGTACGTGAGTCACCACAGGGGCTCAAGGATGTACTGTATGCCATCTCCATCGCTCAATTCACATCGGATGTAAATATGAAGGAGTGTGTCCAAACTAATCAAAGCGAAATGTACAACGCAACAAATTCTTCACTATCGTATTCAACGTTAGCGCCGTTTTATCTCTGAAATGGTGTGCCAAAATCCGGTATCAGGTGGTCACATGTCACCGAATGTTCGCGATCAAGCTGAAACCATTGTAAGTGGCGCAGGTTCCTCACGTCAGATACACAATTGCCACAATCACTGACTCCGCGTTTTTAATATTGTGCGGGGCGAGTTGTTGTCGCTGATATAATTTCGCAGGTGAATCTGTGGTAGAACAACAGGTCAAGCCTAAGCTGTATCGCGTTGTAGCAGCCCGTACCTCTGCTCCAAGCCGGTAAGGCATCCTCAGTTTACCAGGTTTAATGTTTATGTAGCTGTGTCTTTGGTCAGTTATTGCAGTTTTGCTTTCTCTGACGTGACAACATGTTCTTTCCAGTACTGCTTGTCTACCACAGGGTGGCAGTCACAAACTAGTTCAGAATACAAGCAACCTTACATCATGTGAGAAAATAATGTGCAGGTGAACAACATGGCTGATGAGGGAGAAATATCCGCTGTCGTCTGCGACAATGGATCAGGCGTCGTAAAGGTCAGTTCTGCTCCAGCATTTCGCTACACACTTTCATTTCAATTCTGTCTTCCGGGAATCTCATTAATGAAAACTCAAGGATTCTTTTTCTTGAGGTCACTATTTGTGCGACATGTGATGGCTTGTTTCGATATCATCAAGGTGATTTGTGTGGATTCAGACTGGGGTGTGAATGCCCCGGTCCAGTTGAACAGGCAGTTTGAAATCCAGTTCATACGTGCGAGTACACGCACATATGCTACAATCGCCTGTTGTTTTGCTGTTTCCGAAATCCCGTGATGTTCTCTGTTGCGCATTACTCCATGGGCCGCTTTGCATCCGAATGTTTGGCAAGTCCACCAATCATTCAGGTACGCTTGTTATTAAGCAAGTGCAGTATGTTTGCAGGCAGGGTTCGCTGGTGACGATGCACCAAGATCGGTCTTCCCTTCCATAGTCGGAAGGCCTAGGCATCAAGGTGTTATGGTTGGAATGGGACAAAAGGTAAGCTTAGCATCTCAACCGTCACGGACACACTTCGCAAGGGCTCGCGGAAACGGAAGCACAAGCGGTAAACAACGAGAACACACACTGTAGGATGCGTATGTCGGAGAGGAGGCAAATGCGAAGCGAGGCATCCTTGCCCTGAAATACCCCATCGAACATGGAATCGTTACAGACTGGGATGATATGGAGAAGATCTGGCATCACACTTTTTACAACGAGCTTCGTGTTGCACCTGAGGTACGTCGCACCGACAACTGTAAACATATTTTTAAATTATCTCCATTCTTCCAGTCTTCTTGCAGCGGAATGAGCGCAGCTTGAAATACTGGACCTTGCCTGATGACCTTCAACTTCTGTGATGTCACACGAGCCTGTTTAATTGCCAACTCCTCCAGTACAAACTTGTATCCCCCTTTATCTACATGATATTGCAGTCTGTTTGGTATTGTTGGGGGGGCACATTTTCGTTGGAATGCTATCAGAGTTATGTGAACGCAACTTGATTCGGAAGTGTGATCGTAACTCAAAACTGTCGTATGGAAACCTGAAGCAAGTTTCGTGGAAAAGAGTGCATCTTCAGTTGGAAAGAAGTCGTGATATGTAGGAAAATCCCATTTTGTTGACTGAGGCACCAATGAACCCGAAGGTGAACAGAGAAAAGATGACACAGATAATGTTTGAAACGTTCAACGCACCCGCGATGTACGTCCAAATTCAGGCAGTTCTGTCCCTATACGCTTCCGGACGAACTACTGGTATCGTTCTGGATTGCGGTGACGGTGTCAGTCACACAGTCCCAATCTATGAGGGATATGCGCTGCCTCACGCTATCCAGCGCTTGGATCTCGCTGGTCGTGATCTGACCGAATACATGATGAGAATTTTGACTGACAGAGGGTACAGCTTCACTACCTCTGCGGAGCGAGAAATCGTGAGGGATATTAAAGAAAAGTTGTGCTACGTTGCTCTCGACTATGAGCAAGAAATGAGCACTGCAATGTCCAGTTCCACTCTGGAAAAGTCATACGAGTTGCCAGACGGGCAAGTTATCACCGTTGGCAGCGAACGATTCCGATGCCCCGAAGTCCTCTTCAATCCGTCTTTGTTGGGCATGGAAGCGGTTGGTGTTCACGACACCACCTTCAACTCTATCATGAAGTGTGATGTAGATATCCGTAAAGATCTTTACGGCAATATTGTTTTATCAGGAGGTACAACCATGTTCGCTGGAATCAACGACCGTATGAGCAAGGAAGTAAGCGCCCTAGCACCCTCAACAATGAAAATTAAGGTTGTAGCACCGCCAGAGCGCAAATTCTCAGTCTGGATCGGTGGGTCCATTCTTGCGTCTCTGTCCACCTTCCAACAGATGTGGATCGCAAAATCTGAGTATGACGAGTCAGGACCTTCAATAGTTCACAGGAAGTGCTTCTAAGGGCGTAGGTAGTTGCATGTCGGGCGTAGATACTTGTGAAGTTTTGTAAGATGTCGCCTTTATCAGATTCTTACCAAGCAGATTAACTGGAATTAACTGGAAGCGAATGTTAGTATGTTCACAGTGCCTCGAGTGTCTGTTGCACATTAATATCTTTTGTAACTGCGTTTCTTGTTCTCCTTCTCGAAGTATCTGGCACACACCACGCTCAGCCACAATTTTGCATCCCTACCGTATCCGTGTGTTGTCCACCTAGGGGTTCGAGTAAATATCTCGCTACAAGTGGTGCTCTACGCAGTTATGCGCCTTTACACTGCTTCGGGTAGGCACGTTCATGTGTTCCCGCGTTTGACTCCAGTTGCTTGTATAACTTCAATTCGACCTCGTGGTCGTACTACTGCGTGTCGGATTTTCCCAGACATGTACATGACCATGAAGAACTACTTCTGTTGAGTTAAATAACATGCGCTTCCACCTTGTTCACTTAGTTTTGTTTTGGGTACCTACAAGTGTTTTCAAATTACTTTTCCTATAACCCTGGTTGAAATTCACAGGGTGGCAGACGCTAGTTACATGGCTGAAACCCATGGTTACTGGATTGATAGTATTTATCTCGTTGAGGTGCCTTTAGCGGTCTGCGGTCGTGACTGATCTGTCGAAATTACGTGAAAAGTTTGGCCTTAACAATGCTGAAATCAATTTGAAAAGGTGTTAATCTACAGGTTTAGAGACACGTCAGTCATCTTGTTGTTTGCTCGCCGCACTAGGTCACTTTTAGTGTTGAAAGAGTGGTAGAACTCCAATCAGTGGCGCAAGCATGTTGTAAAGTGGAAAATAAATAAATTTGCAAACACAATTGCGAAGTTTGAGTAGATTCAGGACCTCATGCTTGTCTCTATTTGGGGCGACCTGCAGAGGCAACACATCGGTACATGCAGATTTTCAAAATCTACGGTGCTGGTCTAGCGCTCAACTCTTGCTTTTCATTGCTTTTGCAGCACCTTGATGGCTCGACTACTTTGCGACACAGGTATTAGAGCTCGAAAGAAGACTGCGTGTGAGTGTACCGGATCCTGCATTAGCTGGCCCTCATATTTCAGCCAGTTGGGTAGCAAATATCTTGTGCGTGTGAATAGAAGATATGTCCTCATTTACATGAGGTTGCTTAGCATGTTCCGCTAAAGGCAGCGTAAGTCTGGGATGTAAAGCAGGAGTGCGCGTATTCTGTGGTTTTCATTGGCTTGACGTATTCACATACAATAATGTCATGATGTTGGCATAAGCTCTTTCTCGATCATTATGAGATTCAAAGGCAGATTTAAATGGCGAATTTTTCCCGTGTACCTTGGGCTACAGTGAGCCACGCAGGAAATAGCTCAAGCCTGGCTTTGCTCAATATTTTTCACCTGATTGGCCTCTATACATCATAAAGGAGAAAAAAAATGGTTTGGGTCATCGCTTACTACGGGTTTAAACCCCGGAAAATTTTCATATCGAATTGATAGAAGAATGCGCATCTAAACTTCGATGTGAAAGCTGAACATCAATTTTTACAGTTTACATTTTCGTTTCGTGGGTGGAAACATGGGGGTAATCGGTACTTTTCTGAGGAGCATGGCGTGGAACTTCACGTTTAAAATGCTCGTGTCAACGAAATCACTTGCTTGGGAGAATGTGAACGCGTTTCTGCGCAGATCATGTCCAAATTCACAAGAGTTCAATAATGTTTGTCATTGTACTCAACCTAGTCCTATTGCCATTTCTGAGGCACAGTTTGATTCTCAGCTAATACGTCTACGCTCATGTTTGAGTTTGGCTGCCTCAGAGCATGCGGAAGCACATTCAATTGTGATGAAGACGAAGACTCAATAGAAATCGAGCAAATCTGCCCGCTTAACGAGCCAGATGTGCTCTTACAGCCGCTACGCGAGCTGTTCTAAGGTCTGTCCTGGACTTGGAGACAGACATGCCTACTGAATTTTTCCCTATTTCCCTATATATAACGAACATGAATGTAATTTACAAAGTATTTCCACAAAGAAATAGCTATCCGGTTCAAGTCCCCTTGTGAACGCCAAACAGTTGACCGACAGATGGCTTTGAGTTTTGAAACCTACACGCCTGCGACATAGCAAGATCAGGAGATGTGTGCTGAGAATTCAGCCACTCCAAAAAAGAATCTTGCTCTTTATGCTGTCTTGTCGATATCAGTGGAAGCTTGGGAAGAGTAAGTGTAGATCGACGCTAAAAGCGCTTGTTCGTTCCGTGTCGCGATATCACAGGTGATAAATATTTATTCAAT
>JAULKQ010005200.1:0-14968 GCA_032356285.1 Smithsoniella earleae | reverse complement strand
GATTTTCTTGATGGTTTTCCCAATCTGCTGTTCGCATTAGTGCTCACCAGCATCAAACTGTACCCCTCTGTACCTCCTTGTGTGCGAACTGTTTTGCCCTGCTCTGCTTCTTGCCTCAAAAGGACTGGATAGCTAGACAGCAACCAGGCAGCACCACAGACACTGGCCTCAGCCCTGGGGGTTAAGCAGAGAATGAGAGAAATCCATCCCCGTTATTGCCCTTTTGTCATACAGAATCAAATTTTCTATGTCAACTCTAGGTCTCCTCCAATGTGCTCGTGTGTGGAGATATCAACGTGCACTGTTCATGTAATGCACAAGTGTATGCGCCTGTTTTACTCGCTTGTATTCTACTTGGCTGGATAAACAATCTCAGTAGCATATGTAAACTTTTCAATCCAGTGTTTACTGCACTGCTACGATCCTTTTGCGTTATTGCTACCTTCAACGTACGGTCGAATCACCATCATTGAAACCAAACAATTGCTGCTGGCATAGACAAGATGTATAAAAGAATTGTGCGCGCTCTAGGAGTGTGGGTGTGGGCAAGGGTGGATGGCTTCACGGCCACATTCATTGTGTTAAATGTTACATAATATTGACATAACAATAACATACTTTCCCCTCAAATTGTAAAGCCCGGGTCGTGGCAAAGAGCCAGTAAGCCCACATACTTGAACTCAGAGCTCCACTTCAAGTGCCGAACGCTCCTTTGGTTCCATCACTGGATCAAGAGCAAGTTTGTGATGTTGAATGAAGTCGTTGTGCACGCAACTCGCTCGATGCTCCTGGGTAACTGCCGGCGAATGAAGGATTTCTTCTACAGGAATATTGAGCAAGTATTGCAGACTTGCATTGGGAAATGCATATTTCGAACTGTTTCAGCTTGCTACACATGGGATTTTCCTTGAGTTGTAAGCAACCTGCATACCCCTTTTACATTGAAATACGATGCAATAGGACAGAAGTCTCAGCCGAAAGTCTCACCTGAGGCACTTCTATAAACATTGCAGACACTTCAACTTTCATGGTTCACATGGCAAGGACTATAGTGTGTACTTCTAATAATGGACCAAACAGTCTAGTCCAATCTTCTCTGACCTAAGCTGCCAAATGATTCTTTCAACAAAGATCACCTAGTCTTACTTCCACACAATCTGTTTAACACAATACAATTTTAATCAGGTTCTTCACTCAGAGAATTCTTGCCAAACTACTTCTGGTCACACTAGAACTTGAACCCACACATAGTCGCTATTTTATGCAATTATCATACACAGATGTATCAACCATGTCTTATACCATCTGTTTGGTGTGACATTGTCTTAAAATTTACAAATCCCGGCATCAGATCATCTGCATATTCCGTCTGTGTTCAAAGGCGCAAGGCTCTTGTGGTTCTTGTGATAAAAAAATGCTGAGAATCGCACAGTATTCGATGCAAAGCCTGGATATGGGCATAGCATAATCTAGGAAAACGAAAAGTCGTTCGTCCTGTTAAGCTAGTGGAGTGCTGGACGATTCAGGCTCGCACAGCTGCTGGAAGCGGATGTCAAAATCGTGGAGTTCGAATTCCAAGATTATAGGTGGTTTCTAAAACTCGATGATGTACAGTGTGTGAGCTGTACACTCGGCGCTCGAGTCTTTCGCACTCGATAGTCATTCCATGGCCCTGGCGCTTCAGCAGGCGAACCAGCTTATCTTTCTCGGATATTGTTGTTCAAAAGGGGATAGCGTGCGAGTTATCGCAGGGGCTTTGCTCAGAAGCAACTGCATCCGTGTATACCTATAGTCTATGCTATTCGGACTTCCCTACCACACTGCGTGCGCCGCCGTCTTAGCGCCTACGCCAAGTGCTCGGCTCCCCTGGAAGGTGGAATGATTGAAGACCCCAGAGAAGGGACTCAGACATCCCTTACTTGCGGGGGTGTGTTGCATGATACCTAGTATTTTGTGAAGATCCGATACAGTGGATTGTGCATGTGGTTATTACGGCGTTACAATTACGAATAGAACGCTGTGTTCATCAGTACAAAATAAGTACTGTTTATCCGTTAACATGAATGAAGTTATAGCGCTTTGAATATTTCAGCTTGATACGGGCGATGTTTGTGGGTGGTGATTGATGTACAAGGTCAGGTACAATCGTTGTAGAGTGGAATCTTTGGGTTTATGACGCATGTAAATCAAGCCGACACTGTTCGGAGTATATTTTAATTCTGCTTCTCCATACAAGCAAAACAAGGCACTATGTATCAGGTAATGATTTCAAACTCTCAGGTTTTCCACCATATTTCAGCAACATAATCCCCGAACTTCTGAAGTCCTCGCCGTCTTCAATGCTCGCATTTCCTAATTTTGCTCTCTTTCATGTTATGGAAATTGTGTAGACTCGAGAGCACTGAGCTAGCGACCGAACAATACGAGCCTGCGAATGAATAGTCGCTGACATGTGGCACCATCCACGTCTTGCAATCTTGAGAAGCAGGATCTAATAAGATGAAATAGTCGGTTATTCCCATGGGAAGTGTGCTTCCGAGTAGGACCGCATGCGAGTACGAACCCAGCAAGAGCGCACGATCCAAGCAAATTCATTCTGGAAAATGACTAGCTTCATGTAGAGTTGAACCTGTTCCTAAGGTTTCCCCTCCTTCACGTCGATGTAAAGAGTATGCACCAAGCAAGGTCCGTCCATTTTGTGTGCAATATGCATACACGTTGTCACTGGTTCACAGTACGCGCTACCGATTTTCCAGAAATTCTCGATGAGAATCAGTCGCAGAAGTCAGGAAGTGTGTGCTCTACCCTCTGATTCCGAGTTTGGTGTATTTCTCATATGGTTAATCTAATGTCGTGAGCGTGATGCCGAATTTCCCTTCTTCGCTTCCACAACAGGCGCGCTGAAATATGTGACATGCTTGACAATCAAAGCACATTAAGTTCGGAACCCCCGGCAACCGCACCTGGGTCACCCTTCAGTCACCCGCAGTGCACTGTACGCTGTACTCGTAGTGACTGACCCAAAATAGTGTTGAAAGATGCACCTGCGGCCACTCTTCAAGGGTACCACAATACTGATTGCAATATTCTTATCAGCACTGACACTCTCAGCAAATTCTCCATTAAACTGTTCAGCTGGCACACATAGTCTACCATACGTTTCAACACGTCCTGCGCAGTAGTCGATAGAAGAGAGTTTGAAATGTGCCCAAAAGAGTAATGGAACCCAAAATCCGCTAAAAAAGTTTCCTTTGAGATCGTCGATCTGCATGTCGCCACTCATGGCCACACCAAACACAAATGATCGGTGAAAACACTTCGCCTTGAAGGATGCATATCAAAGCACTGCTGCCGAATATCCAGTGCAAATGAATACGAGTTTTGTTTTCAAGAAGAATATGAAATGCCGTTCTTGGACAATGCTGACAATCACGCACATGCCAACGGATGCCACATACTGGATATGGTCTACCGAGGTGGTTATTATTTTCCCCCAATTTACCACAAAATCATGCTCCAGTGCCTGAGGACAACTGATTACGAGGGCATTGAGAAAATGTTGTAAGAATAAACAGACTTTTTTCGCTCCGATACCCATCTGAAGCAGTGGGCATCGCCAACACAGAGCGTAGCATCCGTTCGTACCCTTGCAGTCTGGCCTTCTGTATACAGCCGTCCAAATCAGCCCACCTTCACGTGATCCTGGTGAACTTGACTGCAAAAACTGTGGCTGACAAAGCACGGCGGGCTTCAATTCGTAATGGCTACCCTCGCTACCTCGGTAGTAAGCTCCTGAACGCATAACGTGACAACGCAGTGTAAGAGTTGCTGCTTGATCTACTATGATGCTTTGACAGCAATCCATACTACATAGATGCTTACGTGGGCAAAATTGACAATACGAAGAGTACCCACATGCTTCCCGCACTAATTTCATTCCATTGCTTTAGACAGAAGCCGTCAACATCATTTGTCAGCTGTACGGCGAAGATCCAGAAGGGCACACTGCACGAATCTTCTCTAGAACCTGGATCGTGACATGACGAGCCCTCTCTTCATCGTGACACCTACCATCTGTAAACCTACGAAGATGCAATCGACGTTCATCCTTGATCGTACCGGGAGAATCCTGTCTGAGACAAGCAAAATCCATAGTATCGCTGGGCATCTGTACAATATAAGCCTTTGGAAACAGACAGCAACATCACTTGAACCCAATATATATTTAATTTACAGTGCAATTGACACATCTACTTATCATGACTCTAAAAAATACCAACGACGAACCCGCTGAAGTTCCAACTGCACAACTACTCTCTCGAGGTACAGAGATGCAGCATGTCGCCACTCCTCCAAGCGTTGCCCCACTCTTCCAACCGCTAGAGGTGGGTGAAATGAAGTTGTCAACGAGAGTAGTCTACGCTCCGCTGGCTCGGTGCCGCGCAATCGGCACCATACCTGCGGACATCGCCGCTCAGTACTACTCAGGTAAATTTCTGCATGTGGCAAACTCTATACACATTTAATGTTTCCCACGCAGCGCTTGAAAAAACATCATCGATAAGCAGGACATTACGCTACCGTCGCCAACTTCACGTCGCTGTGCCGCACGTTGTGTACAGGAGTATAAACCTAGTTATCGGGGCCGAAATTTTCAATGTCTCAAAGAGAGCAGTGAGTTGGCTTTTTGTTGTTTATCTTAAGCTACAGAGTTGTCTAACCGTGCAGTCGTGCTATGTACCGAAGTTGTACATTTTGTGCTTCAGTGCGGCATTCTCGTGTATGTGATGTCGACGTTTGTTGATTAGCGCGGTTCGGAGACAAGCCAGGTTTTACTGTGTTACTGTACTGCCGTTGCTCCGGTTGCGCTCGAGGTACAATTGAAATACAGGGGTCTATGGTACCGACACAGGTTGTAGCGTGGTCAGAAAGTCTGTCAACGCTTGACATGGTGAGTTTGCTCCAGTCTTTGTTTTGACATAGCTCAATTACTGCAGAGAGGGCAAACCCGGGCCAGCTTGTTCTCACAGAAGCTACAGTTGTACATCCGCATGGTTTCGGATATCCGAACACCCCTGGAATATTTACCGCAGCTCAAAAGGCTGCTTGGAAGCCCATTGTAAAAGCAGTGCACAAGAAAGGCGCAAAGTTCTTCTGTCAAATATGGTACTGTGGGCGGGCCTCACACTCCGTGTATAATCCGGGTGCGTGAACATCACCGAGCGATTTCAAAATGAGAAATACAACGCACTGCGAATTTCACGTCTTGCAAGTTTAATAAATACTCAAGTTCAATTAATGTAGATGCGGGAGAGCACCCGCAATACACTTGCTGCAGTTTCGCCACTTGTAGACTGGGCGTTCCCAACATTCTACAATGCGGAACAACAGTGTTCGGTTGGGTTCGATAGCGACTGTTGAAATGATCAGAGACGATGCTCGAACCTGGTTTGTGTGTAGGAGGTGACCTCCCTATCGCTCCTTCTGCTGTTCCCATCTCGGATGGTTCAGCCTGTCTGCACCCGAAAACCTTCCAGCCGTTGGATTTCGAAGTTCCTCGCGAAGCCACTGTCGCTGACATTGAAGAGCTGGTGAGTTCATTTCAACAAGGTGCAGCTTCTGCTATTAAAGCGGGATTCGATGGAATAGAAATTCATGCGGCCAACGGGTACATCATCGACCAGTTCCTGAAAACGAGCTGCAACAAACGTATCGATGAGTATGGCGGAAGCGTCAAAAATCGTTGCCGATTTTGTCTCCAAGTACTGGACGCAGTAGTCAAGGTGAGGGTGACCTCGACTTTATGTTGACCTGAATTTTGAAACGCACATGCGTAAAGAACTCCTTAAACATGCTTATCGATATGTGCTCTGACGTTCAGGAAGTGGGCGCAAAGCGCGTTGGAATCCGCTTAAGCCCATACGGAACTTTCCTCGATTCTTATGATTCGGATCCTGCTTCCCTCTACACTTATCTATGCGATAAAATTCGTCAGCGCGACATAGCATACGTGCACATGATTGAATCTCGAGTAAATGGTTCATACGACGTTGCTGAAGAGTCCCCCGCCGCAGAGACACTGGATGCATTCCGTAAGGCAGCCAGTCCGCTACCGTTCATAGCAGCTGGAGGGTATACTCGTGAAACCTCCGTTCGAGCTGTCAAAAGTGGCCATTCCGACATGGTGTGTGTCAGGCTGCACGAAATGCTTTCATCACGAGCTACTCAGGAAAAAATCGCTTGGGTGGGGTGATTTGAATTAACGTTTTGCCTGTTTCATGTAGGTAGCAATCGGGAGGCTTGCACTTTCGAATCCGGATCTTCTCCTGCGTTGGAAATTGAATGCACCCCTAAACAAGTACAACAGGGCAACATTTTACACTCCTGGGCCTGTTGGCTACATAGACTATCCCTTCCTCCATGAGACACCTGAGGGTAAGGAATATTACGTTGAACATTCAGAAGTGGATATTATCAGTTCACAAACGAAGATTGAACATGACAATGTCTCACTTCTGTGCCAGCAACTCACCACCACTGCTTGCACATGACGTGGTGATTATAAATGAAATTTGCCACATATCTGGTTTGCAGTGAGGTTATATCGCAGGTCGTGCTATGTGTTGTTACACAATCATGTTGAGTAGTTAGATACTTGTAATTACCTGATCATGATGATAATGAATTGATATTATTGTACCATCAGAGCAATTTTGACTATTACATATGAAAATATAAAACCCATCAATGTTGCAAATTTTACTCATCAAAATTGTTGTTGTTCATCATGTACCGAAATCCCACCGCTAGCTGCATGCAACTTCATTCACTCACCAAAGTACGTTGGTAAATATACTTTCTTATGTTCTTATGTCACCTATTTCACTGTTGGAAATTATTAACCTCATCCATTATTATTCCATTGGCAACACTGTGCATTCTGCATTAATCTTGAAACAACTCCTCTCAACTAGAAATGACTTGGTTAAAATTAACATATTTATTGAATATTGTACAATAATTAGATCTTAGAACGTACTGCACGCAGTTCATCACCTATACGTCTTGATGCAACAATCTGCAATGCATGTGTAACCCCATGCACATTGCACTCCACTGTATGTATAAACTATCTCGAAAGCTACGTACTTCTGTGTGCATGTAGGGTATGTACATATATTCACAGCACTTGCACCATCTCTTGCCTTGAAGAGATTGTTCTCTCGTCCTTTCTTTCATTCTTTTCTTATGTATCTAACATTCAATTCCATTTAGTGTACTATGGCTCCTGGTTGAGGGGTAGTCTGTTGATCCTGGCAATAGAGAGCCAAAGAAGAAAGATTGTTTGGTTGCCCATAGCAAGTGCTTTCTAGTTCTTGATATGAGTCAGATAATAAGAATCATTTGTAACATGACCTCTCGCTGCAGCTATGTCTGCTACTTCCAGTGAATATGTTCTGCCTGGTAATCCGAGAAGCTCGCTCGAATGGCTGGACTGAGAAGGTTGAAAAGCCCTTGACAGCCACCTGCTGGGTGGAGTAACTGCCTCTTACTGTTTTACGGTGCTTCCTTGCTCGAGCTGCGTGTCGAGATCACGAAGAAAGAGCTTGACTAGTGCCTAAGTTGTGGCAGGTCTTGGCATTAATAACACGTCTACTGTCTGAGCTGATACATAGGGAAGGGGTAATAACTTCTCATTTGAATGCAGTAAAACATGTCTCACATCTTTCTGCATGGCCTGCGCACACTTTGACGTTCGGAGAGCTGGACTTGTAACCAAGAAGCGCCTTAGCGTGGATAGCTATGATACAATAAGTTCCTCTACGGTGATTCGCAGTACATCAAGTTCTAGCACTACGTTAGGCGCACTGGAGTCCATATAATATCTTCGCGTACAGTAGCCATAAAAAAGCGAGTGCTCCCTCTGCCCCGTGGTCAGTGATTCATTGCGTTAGAAATTCTGTCTGGCAATATTTCAAGGTATACGAGACTGCGTAATGCCCATCATCATGCACCGCACGATACCCTTAACAGGCTGTCCATCTCATCGGGCAATGAGGACACTTTATTGCAACAAAAGGTTAAGCTCCGTTCGAAGATCCCAACACACCAATCAGTCTACATCTCGAATGATCCTGCTAATTAGTCCTTGACTAATGCAAATACTGTCCAGAGTAGGAAGAAATGCTATTTCACGATCACCAACTAACATGGGCATGAATCCAATGATCGCGGATATGTATTCATGCAACCGCAAGATTCGAGTCATTGCAGCTGGAGGAAACTCTGGTCCCGCTTCTTCATAATTGGTAGACTGTCCGGCCGAAGATGCGCCACAGCTTCAGGTTACCGTCACAATCTTTCATCCAGCCAACGGTGTGGTTCGGGCGTTAACCTGTACCATGAACTTGAAGCCCTCACTGCATGGTGCATTATGTTACAGTTCTCGTAGATATACAGGCAGGAGGTTACTATGTTGACATCGATAGAGATAGAACAGCAACATAAATTTGTTTCGCTGTATGATTGTAAAGCTCAATTATGCCAGGACCTGATTGGCTGGTTAAGCTCACAGCTCGTCAACAGGTGTTGATGGCTGTGTGTTGAGAGTGTGTGCGAGTTTACTCAAGTGTACACTACATAACCGACAACACAACATCTTCACACAATGCAACTCAAAAGGCGCGCGCGATCCTGTGGGAGCCACTGGTGAATAAGTGGGATTTTGCGATTTGTTCTCTTACATCGACAAGGGCGCGCGAAAGAGAAAAGGGGGGTTACGAAATGATAAAATGAACGATTTGTGATTTGCTACAAATATTCCGTTTATCACTGCAGCAACGTTCAGGATATGGGCTCACCGTTTGATTCGCATATGTGCACGTGCACCATATCAGCTACAACCTGATTAACGAAGCTTGCTGTCAGGTGACCAACTGCAAAGCGGGTGAATACTATACCGAGAATTGTTTGGACTAAAACGTGAAGCTTGAGCTGCTCAAACATAATAATGGATGCAAATCAGAAACAATGCCCTATAGTTTCGTCCACGTTCGCCAAGAACTTGTGCACGTAGATATTGCATTTAGTGTGCCCGGAAAATATACTGCAACGTTATTGCACGGTAGCCATTGGGTGCAAGACTAGCCTGTAGAGCCATCCAAGCTCCAGGTTTCGAATCGCAAGTAACTGGGTACATCGATCAACGCACTATACACCATATTTCAACTCCTTAAAGTTAACCAAAAGAGCTTTTTCTCCGGATTCGTGACCAGAAGAAACAAAGGGGAAGTGTATGCAGGCGAAGAAAACGAGAATCCAGCTCTTCCAGCCTAACAAGCGCAGCACTCTCGCGCTATCCACGCTCTGAACGTAACATCATTGACTCAAACCGTCATGAACGTCTTCCACTCACATGGAGAAATTCTGGGGACAGTTTCTGTGCGAATACAATCTTAAGTGATTGAATCCGTGGTTGCAGGACGTAATGTCACTACCTACTCACGGGATGTGAAGGCTGAAAACGTGCTTAAGCAACCAAAGCAATGCCGGGGAAGAGTATCAAGTCCGCACCAAATTTCTTGCCATGAAAAAGTCACTCAAAAGGAACATGAGCAAGCCGAAACGTTAATATGCAGTCTAGCCTCTCAACCAGGAACGAAGCAAAGCGCAACAGATTTGTCATCAACTCTATTCCCACTCAGGATACTGCAATGCTGACGGGACTACTCTCATCAACAAATCCGCAACTTGTAGCGCGCTCGCCGTAGTGCCAACTCTGTACACAGAAGGATTCGCTCTACTTTGCCACCGTTGTAAATCTCGAGCCTGATGCGTACAGACATGTTGCCTTAAGAATGTTTTGCCACCCACGAGCGTGCGTGCTTGCTCACAAGTTTGGAATAGCTACGGTAAATGTGTTGACTGAGATGGAGTTGGTATTAAGGCATGTACTCGAGTAGTTTTATTGTTAGCGGTGGTGCCACACCCATCCCATCTGAACGTTCTGCATGTCTCCACATCACTTGAAGCAACCACTCACTAGCACCTACATCAGCACTGACCATCTGTAGACAAACAGTAAAAAGAGGCCTGTACTAAACACCTCATACTACAGTAACTAGCGGCATGAGATGCTTATCTTTACGTTTACAAAGAATCTGTATTGCCTAGCATATCAGAATCATCTGAGCAGCACTAGTAGCACAGCTTCCGACGTAGAATGTTACTCCCCGATGAATGCCAAACCCAAGGAATTACCGCTACTTCTCCTCGTAACACTCAAGACCATGATCATGCCCAACCGATACTACGAACTAGCTGAACTAAGTCGTCGTTTGTACCTTATGTAAAGTGAGCAAGGAGACAATTTAGAGTCACGTGACAACTCTGATACACGCCAGATTCGCCAGTACAGCACAACTACTGTGGGCAAGTTCGTATCGAATTTGCTTAGAATGAGTGGAGAGGGTGTGTTAACACAATCCAAGAGGCTTCGCGTACGGCTCGATTCAGGCTTTACAGCCTATAACAAAGTTTGTGAAGATGTAGGTACGGGGTGGTGGCCGTTTGTAGCAATTCTTGGTTCAACAAGGCGACGCCACAATTGCAATTAATATCTGAACGGATAAGCAATTCAAACCAATTATCGATCACTTGACGTGAAAAGAAAAGAGTGTCTGCTAGAGTAACATATTACTCACCAATCCAAACGTTACCTCCGTGTTGGCTAACATCATGAACATTGGTGATATTGGCACAGATATTGTCGCAAGGAAACATTGAAATGCAAATAACTTCATCAAGCGAGTACATAAGCGCTAGCGATGTCTTCAATCCATAATAGTGCCTTCTTGTGCCCCAGAACTAGATAATCTGTTCTCCTTTACTGTTCTACACTAATATTGCATCCACTCTCGTCAGTTCGAACAAGATCCGGGCAGCTCGTACAAGCTCTCCTTTACTCTGCCGCGTTTCAATTATATTAGATCCTCAGTTAACTCACTCCGTACCATGGCTTCAAAGATTGTTAACGGTACAGTCTCTGAGCGCCAGACTTCAGTGCCACAAGAAGCTAGGAGACCCAGGTCCCATGTTAAGCCCCAGACAGGTCCGCATCCAGGTGCATCGAGCCTGTAACACCATGTTCTTGGTGGTTCTGTTTGACAAAATTTTACCAGCAGAAGTCCCAGCAGAAGTCAAGCCTTCTTCGGGATAGATTCAGTGACAATCGATACATGCAGTTCGAGCATCATCAGCGAGCCTGGCAACTTCACCCACTACGCCGGTCCCAGACTACGTACCTCTTCGCTATTCTGAACTTGAAGCCACTACCCCGGGAGAGCCATACTTCAGCTCCCCGTGGCCGCAACGCAAAGGTTGTTCGACTGACCAACTCCCGTTCATGGTGCGATGACCTGGTCCAGGATATGAGAAGCTCAACGTACAAAACAAACTGACAGATTGAAACGTATTTCCCTAACTGCAGGTCTTTTTACCAGGCTTGGACGGAACTGGTATTTCCGCGCAGTACCAATACGACTCATTGGCTCGCGACTACGTTGTATCTGGCTTTACGATTCCGCCCAACAACCGAGAAAATTTTCAACAGCTAGTTCAGCGATGTGTCACGTACGTACGACAATTGACATTGGGCTCGCAAATCACACGGCCTGTGTACATCATGGGCGAGTCCTTCGGGGGAATCCTCGCCTTGGCGGTTGCAGCATCGCTCCCAACCACAGTCCACAGAGTAATTCTTGTTAATCCTGCCACTGCTTTGACAAACATTCCGCTCTCAACGGTGTGCTCACAACTCTATGCGCACGTGCTCGACACCCCGATGCACACGGAACTATCATGTAACATGAAAAATCCCGCGCTTTGCAGGCTGCACCACTACTCAAATCTATCCCAAACGAACTCTACACAATAATCCCAACATTGGCGGCTCCTTTACTTGGAAATTGTGTGGCTTTGGCCTCGCATCAGGCAGCTAAAGCTACATCGCTGGCTGGACAAATCACAGGTCTAGCGGACGGACTCCTGGACCTAATCCCTAATCTCAAAAAGCTGTCCGAGATACTCCCAAAAGAAACCCTTGCGTGGCGAATGGAGCAACTTGAGCTGGGTTGCAACTTCATGGCTGATCGATATCACACGATACGCCAGAAGGTGCTAGTCGTTGCCGGGACAGGAGATACAGTTGCGCCGTCTGAAGCTGAAGCTTACAGGCTAGCGAGAATTATTCCCAATTGTAGACCGGTCCTTCTCGAGGGACGTACACATGCACTCCTGTTGGAAGAAGGGGTAGACATGGGTCGCATTATACGGAGCAACGGCTTCTACACCGCGCAGCTCATACCGGCTGTGGCAACCGACAGCGCTGAGGCTGACGAGCGACCACGGATCGAAGTGAGCAGCAAGAACGTCGTTTTGACAATCCAACGACCGTTTGGAAGGAGGGATAGTTTTGATAATTCACGAGTGCTGCAGAGTGTATAATCCATCCTGTATACATTCTTGAGAATATAACGAGTTGAGGAGATAATGATAGGTGACAGATACTCTGTGATGGTACATCACAAATATCGAAGTGGACTTGCGGTAGAATTATAGACGGACAAATTGATATGTTTACCATCTGACATGTGACATTACCATCATTTACCAAACAGCACAATTCATGTGTAACTGTCTTTTAACTTGAGAATAAGGAACAATCCATATCCATTGATTTATCAATACCAACCCTCAAAGAAGTGGCTGAATGTCATTTGTGGGATATTGCACTATCGGAAGTAATCGGACGTTTTACACACATCGTTTGGTTCCTCACAAAAACTGGTCAAATCATGTGTATTCAAGCTGTACTTCTTTCAATCCTACACAGCTAGCCTGTGCGGGCATTGTAAGAGAGACAACTGTGCCACACAACAAGGAGTATCACTCTTGTTAAGTTGCCTTAACAGTGGCAATGTCCCCTCACTTATTCGAACAGCACTAGATAAGTATACAGATAGGTGGTGAGATAGATATCTACAGCAGACCTTCGCGATATGCATGAGTGGTCACCAGGGGGCCTAGGTGCCATAATGGTGGCTAGGCCTGGCCATGGTTTGGCATGAATCACCTCTGAAGTCGTCTGCTACATCTGGTCGACCCTGGGTTTGCCAGTTATCACTTATTCAGCTCTACACACCTACAGCTTACCTATTTTACTCATAGGTCTCCCTGACACCCTCAATGATCTTCAATCGTCGCATACATAGTGGCTCACGAGTGCTACATTCCACCTTAACACTAGCAGGTACAATCTATCCAAAGCTTCACCCAAAAAGTTCTGGGGAAGGAGAGGGAATCTCAAGCGATAACCGCTCCGTTCACCTGTCGCATGCTGTGTATGGCACGGCATTCAGTATCTGCCTAAAGAGTGAGTATCTCCTAAGTAAAGAGTCAGTATCTCCTAAAGAGTGAGATAGATACCGAGGGTAGATCGTTACAATCTGAATGAGTGGCTACCAGGGGATTCCAGTCGATATGATGATACCTCAACCACATGTCAGCTGTGTATTGCTCCATAAGTTACTATTCAGCAAGCTTCGGTCACGTTTCAGGAGGAGTTTGCTGGCTACTGTTGGCTATCATCTTCGTTGCATCCAACTGCACTTGGCTGAACACTTGCTCCACCACTTCGAATACCGTGAAAATTTGTTTCGGATGCCAAGCAGCCAACTTGCACCGTAAGTGTACTGATGTTCAGAAGCAAAAATCGTGAGGCCACTAGACTGTATGCACATCACATCTCTCAGTTTCTTGTATCATGTTCTATACCTTTCGTGTGAACGAGCCAATTTATTCGCTCAAGATTGTCTTGCTTGTAATACGGGACTAACCTCAACTGTTACCAAGTATAGAAATGTGGGTGTGGAAGGGTACAGCATGTAATCAAGTACAGCAGGCAACCAGGTTGTGGAGAGAGCGTGCGAGGTCGCTCAAGAGTACACTAAACAACCGACAACGTAAGATCTCGGTCAATGAAATCCGAAAGGGTTCAGCGCTTTCCAACACAGGTCAGTCATCATTGTCCACAAAGGTGCCCGCAAGTATGCAAAACTGCGACAAAGAAGTAGACTCGAAAATGGGCGCCGCTTACATGTCCAGACAACGATGCAGTTGGGTTCAGGATCCAGGTAAAACAGAGACGCGAGTGCTGGACTCAGTTGATCAAAAACCGGGAGGGCAGGCTTCATTTACACCGATCTATGACAACTGTAGCTCGAGAGGCAACAGGCAACATTATCACACCGCAGCCACATGTTCGAAAGTAGCTTGTGCTAAACAGCTCTCAGTTCTAATATTTCAGGAGCTGTAGTGCAGATAGTCGTCGCCATTCCCAGTTTCAATCAATTTTGTCGACTAGACACCCTGTCGGCGACTCCAGAAGCAGCCATAAGCTACTGAAAATCCCGGAGAATAGTCAAATTCAGACTGGGAATCATCTAGCATTCCATGGTGACAATGGTATGTGTGTCCCAGCACTAAGCAGGGTTATACGCAGGGATGCTCAAGAGGAGACATCCTCACCGCCCGACCCAGAAAACTGATGCCAGTGGATGTGGCCATGATTTAGCATCAAGCACAACGGCTGCGAGGGGCAACAGCAGCACTTCGAGTAGCAGAGATCATATAGTACCAGGAAAGGTGAGGATTGGTAGATATTGCAGCACCAGCAGGAAGCAAAAAGTGTTTCGAAGGAGAGTTCCCAGCCAGTGCCTGCAGAGAATTAGCAATAGCACTTGCAATGGGTAACCAGGAGTCATTCGTGGCGGGCTTTCGATGTGCTGAGGACCTTCGGAACAACTCCTGAAGCAGGAGCCCAAATCCCCTGCCCGGAAGATTACAAGTACATTTCTGTACATGCCTCGAATAATCGTACACCCAAGTTCTGTGAGATGAGTTACTTGTA
>JAULKQ010005189.1:0-14970 GCA_032356285.1 Smithsoniella earleae | reverse complement strand
GTTTGGAGGTGATGAGGCTTTCGACACTGCCCGTATCATACAATACCGTCGCGTTGACACCGTTGATACATGCATCGCTGAGCATCAACGTCAAGTCAGCATGATCCTCAGTTACAGGACACGTATTGCAAACGGGCGCCCTCGGTCATTTATTCTCCTTCTGAAGGAGAGTCCTAACTTTGGACACATAACCTCTCACTGGCGAAAAGGTAAATTGTGATAATCAAATGGTAATCAACGATAATCAACGATAATCATCAATAATCGTTGGTAATCAAAGAAAATCGCGCTAACCAGGCGATTATGAGAGGCAATTTACATAATCAACACATAGCAGTTTGAACTGGTTTTTTTGAGCTTGTGACCTTTTATAAGTTCTGACCTTACTTTTATATGCTTATGCATGCATGGTTATGCCATGTGATCTGGTTGCGGGTTCGGGCGATAATCAACGATAATCGAACGATAATCGAACGATAACCGATCGGTAATCGTCCCATTATCTCTCCGACTCTGCATGGGCTCCATAGTACGCAACTTGTAGCTTGCAATCATAACAACACCTTTAGTACTTTAAGTTCGCCGATGAGGCGTGAAAGACGCATGTTGGCTTGCGATGTGTCGTCTTTGTAGTTGAGCGACTGTAACAGCTCACAACCACTCGCAGTAACCTTTGTGAAGCTCAACTCGGGAAGTTTTTCACGCCAAGTTCACAATTTATGCTTCCAATTGTATTCAGCATACGAGTGCCGTCATATGTGGCGCATCGAGCTGCTTGTCGGCAATTTACCAGCGACCTGTATAACCCGCTCCAGGGTCATCATTTTTCTCATGTCAACCGCTTCATCAGTTTGATTCCAGAACTTCTAATCTTATTCATCACTGTGTTGATAAGAAACTAATTGTGATGCATCATGGCTATGCCCATCGAAGGACTCTGCGACGTAACTTACGATGCGTACAGCATCACCGTATCGCACCCCTTGTCTTGGTCTACGTCACTTGCGTATCCTTATATCATATGGACGATTATGGTTTCTGTTTATTCGCGATTGAGTGAGAAACCGGTATGGAAACACTTGATAACGTCTATCATTGATTATCGCTCGTGCAGAGCATAATCACCGATAATCAACAATACGTTCTATGCTTGTCTATGGATGGCGCAGCTTGAGAAATGACCTTGGATCCAAAAACATGTTCTTAAGGTAACAAAAGGGGTTGAATGAATGTTCGGGTGGGACGTGTAGTTAGTTGTTTGACGTGCGTTGTCTGTCCTCGAGTTACTGTCCCAGCCGGTGATTTGTGGCCTCGGGAACCTATCTATAACTGAACAAACGCTTGATTGAATTCTAATCACCGATGAATAGTATATTTGCCTGATTTTAGCCAGTGTTCATGGTCCGTTGTGGTGTCTATGGCGGTTTGCGAACGTGCTCAACAGACAGTCTCGGATCGGGCATTGTGAGCAGAACAGTGCATCAATCCGGTCGAAAACATAAATTGTATTAAATTCAAATCAAACTAACTGCCGATAAACTAATTCTGACACATCATACGTTCGCACATCTGCATCCCGTACGACGTTGCCAATGAACCAGCCAAGACCCCTCGTATCGTGTTCCATGTGGCAGCACGATCATTGATGGATTACTTCATCATGAAGGCCGCTGTCGTGTTAGTTCCACCGAACTTTGTTAAGTACTCGGAGCATAAACAAGCCTGCATCACTATCGTTTATTATCGTCGATTATCGCTGGTCACCGACATATTCAACGATAATCAATGATCAGTCCAAAGTGATGATGTAGCCACCATGGTTTAATGAAAAAGCTTTATTTCCGGAACATAGACTCAATATAGCTATTTAAGTTGCTCACTGTGTGTTGCGAGTACTTGAAGCTTCGCTTGTATGTCGCTGGTCGGCCTTTTGATGTTGTAATCGGTGACGATAACCCACTGCGGGGCTCGAGTTTATATCGAACTACCGTTTCTTGTATGAATGTAGGCTGTTTCAAGTCTTATGAGAACGTTCTCATTCTGATTAATAGCCCATACTGACATCTGCGGCGTTGCGCCTCCATGCTGGACGAGCCACCCTCAGTACTCCGTTATGATCCGTGAACAGCATTTTTTTACTGAGGTCTCGAGCTTCTTGACTAGAAACAGGCTATCTGATAACTCATCAGTCTAATGCGATTCTTGCATCATCAATGTAAGGCCTGTGCAACATGGATGCTTCATCGGCAACGACGTGCACAACGCACCACTTCGCAATGTTAATGTCACTGAAGGGCCCTCGTTGAATTCATATACTTCTTCTTGTGTTTAAACCCTTGTTCGGGTGAACTGCACTTGTTTCAGTGGCGCAGCATCGGTGTTCGCACAAAAAATTGATTATCGTTGCATAATCAATGATTATGAATGATTATGTTCGAAAGTGAATCAATCTTCTTACGTGGATGTTGCTTGCTGAAACCTCATCACAGTGGCTCAACTTGGTAACAGCTTTACACGTATGATCACGTTATAAATTCTTGCATTTTCATGCACACTTGATTAAGGAATGAGCGTTAAGAGTTGGCAGATCTGGCACATGTCGGCGGTGGGTCGTTAGCTATAGAGTCCGCCGACACATGCCCGAAGCCTTCACTGTCAGAACTCGTGTGTTGATAAAAGAAAATAAATACTTTCCACAGATTCTGTTGTGCGTGGAAAAATAGCTTATGAGTTTGATGCTCGTTTGTTGGGTCGCTGTTCCTCTAGCTCGAATGTACCTGTGCTACGGCAAAGACAAGCTAAGTCCCTGTCATCCATGAGACCCCTTGCTGTAGACGTGACTTCCATGACAGGGCCTTTTTCACAGCTTAAAAACGCCCACTATACTGATTCAACACTTTCGATCAATTTGAGCGCTCCAGCTATTTTAGGTTGTTGGGTTTCTATGACGTGTCCTTCCAATGTACTTTGCAATTGGGGGGACACTTCGGGTACATGAGCGTAGCAAGAACATATCTGCTCATATTTCTCTAGTCTTGGTGCTGTTTCACACTGAACCTGGTTCATGAGGAAGCCTGATCGTACTATGAACTAATTATGGAAAGTTTGTATGTACTGTAAGGCCTTTTGTGGTTTGATTTGTCTAATAAAATTGAGTTTAAGCTGGTTTCGATTTCTAGACACATGCTTGGTACAACAATTATCAGCAATACAGTTCTGCTTTCAAGTAATATTAAGAGCTGAGTGCTTGCTAATCCATATTCTGGTAGAGGCATGACCAGAGATTTGGCCTTGTGCCAGAATCACAAGAACATCGAATATCACCTTTATATGTTAGGGCTACACCCCACAGCCTAATCTTTTTGTATGTCAACATCTTTCTTATCGATTAGCAAGAATGTTTGATTCTTGAACTTGGATACGTTAGAATCAAGCTTTACTCATGTTTGTGACACGTTGCATCTCCTGGGTTAAATTGTCGGTATGGCTTTGTTCATGAAAGAAGAATGTATTTTTGTCCACAAGAATATGTTCAGCGTCTCCTGGCGCCTTGCAAATGTACTGATGAAGTGCTATCATACTCTACTGCAATAAAGATTTGTGAGGTCATCACTACCCGCCCTTGTTGACGGTGCTTTCATGGGTGCTACTGGCTACTTGAAATAAGTGCATTTAGCTGTCTATGTACACGTGTAATCACATCCCAAACTAAGGCTGAACTCATCGAATATGTTATTGTAGATGTGGTCGACGGTGTGTGTATGTATTGACAGGCAGGTTTAGATATTGCTGACCCAGTAGTGTGGACGTTAAAAGAGAGTTGTGCCTGCGAATCTTGATCAGGCCTAGGCATTATCAGTTGATAATCATTTACAATCGAGCCATAATTGATTATTGTTGACCGATAATCATAATTTAAGCTCACTCTCTCAATGACCATGGTGCTGCGTACAGATCTAGTTCCGGACTGAAATTAATCTCGCCAGGATTCATTTGTTCGTGTTGGTGGTCATGACGAGAAAAAGATGTTTTGATTATCGGGTGTGACAGGAGTAATCATGTTCCATAGGCATGTCGGTTACACATGTACATAGAGAGAGTCGATAGTAAACAGTTAATCCTCATTTGCGTACACAAGGAAGCAACGATGAAGAACATTATCAAAACTACACAAAGCACTATGATATACCCATCTAGCTCCTTCCCCCCTCCCCGGGGCGGTTGAGGAGGATCAGATAGCCACGTTTGCTTGAAACGCCTCTTCACCACTGGCACTGAGTGCAGCTCAGGGCGTATTCTGCATCATCACTTCCTCCTCTTCATCTCACCTAAGCATCCCTGCACAATTACGAGGAGTCAGCCCTGTTATGTACGTGCTCTGAGACATACAATGAAGAGTCAATGCGAGTGGCAGCTGCAGGGCATAAATCAAAGATTGCTGTATCGTTAAGCACAACGTTGTGCTTACAGTTAGTTGTACCTTAGGGCAAGGGGAGGCGGCTCATGCCCGCTCTTCCTCCGGAATGGACTCTTCAGATTCCTCACCAAGAGGCCCGCCATCCATGTCCATAAACTCATTTTCTAGGGAGAAGGTCCCCAGTTGTGAGCAGGCAAAAGGTATGAGACTCCATCTACCTTGCTGCTCTCCCGGTTTCATGGCTACTAACGGCCTGACAAGATCCTGTACAGGAACCAGGTAGCCGAATCTATCCCAATCCACCCCTTTGGAGTCGTCCAGCCTCCACAGAGATTGCCCAGCAATCTGCTCGTGTTCTGCAAGGAGTAAGCACACGAGAGCTAGTTTTCCCACCTGGTCTGGAACTACTTGGGGGTCTATATGTCTCCAAATCACCCTTACAAATTGGTCTATCACAACCGGATACCCCAATGCATCGGATGATCTATCGTAATATGCCGTGTTTGCGATCGATCGCGAATTTTCTAGTCTGAGCCCATGCAGCCCCAGGGAGGGATCCACGTTTCTGAGCTCACACACTGCGAATGAACTCGCCAGAGCCCTCCCATGGTCCAGGCGGCTGTCTATAGAAATAAGAGACGAAGATACAAAATGCTCCTGTCTACATGATCTGTGTGTCACCAATTCACAATAATTCCATACACTGCTTCCATTTTCCACCTCCTCCCGCACACTCTCCCATTCAGGCTGTCCAGTGCATAGCAGATCCAGAGCATTTCTCACTAAAAAAGTGGGGTCAGTTGTTCCGAAGGGTGCACGCAGATTTTTTATTATGCTGTTTTCGTTTCTATGTCTGCTCTTGTGTGATGCGATCTTTTTTGTTCTCTTGGTAAATCTCTTCAGCCCCCCTTTAAAGAACGGATATAGTTTGTCATATGCGTCAGGATCACTCGTAGGTCTGCCCCGGTATCCCCCAGTGGCAGGTCCTCGTTTCGGCTTGGCGGGGCTTGGATCCTGTACTCCGTGAAGGACCCGTGCCTCTCCGAAAGCCCTATCCAACAAAGGCCCCCGTTTTATGTATGTTGTCGCCGGCTTTCCCCCGTCCCCGCGCCGTCTAGGATCTTTCATATTTCTCTCCATCCAGAGCTCGTTACTTCTGGCTGCCGGACCGAGAGCTAGTTCCTGTTTGGGCAACCGACACACCGCCACGTGTAGGTTTGGTCGGAGGGCGGACGACGGTAGCTTTCGTCTTAATACGTGTCCCTCCAACCCCTCAGCATAGGCCTGTATGGCCATTTCACCCTTGATCATTTGTGCCCTATCTGCGTTGTAACCGTATATGTAATGGATTGCAGCTTGTCTGAGATTGGACCACAAGTGTTGAAAAGCAGGTGGCCCATGATGTGCAAAAATAACTCCTGTCCATAGAAGGGACGCTACATCCTGCATCTTGTACATTGACAACGACGAGACAGGGTCTTGGTCAGTGCCAAGAAAGCCGTGAGGGTAGCACAGTCTGCCCCAGTCCGTCCTTACTCTAGCTAGTTGTTTATGTGTGAATATGACAGTCCCCCCGAAGAGATTTCTTGGCGTGAATACATCCTCTAATAGACTCTTGATTAATCCGTGTAGGAACAGGTGTGCTATAGGTACGTGAACGAAATTTACTGGGTCTATGTACGGCAGCTGGTCCTGGAAAACTCTTGTACACCATTGCAATCTGTCCTTTCTACCTAGAGCTTTGCGGTGAGCTTCAGCTTGTTCAATAGTGTACATGCATAGCCTTTCCAGTGCAGTGGCGTCGCCCATCCGTTTCTGATGGATCCGATTGCTGATTTGGTGTGCCCTCTCGCCCATTCTTATTAACTGATCTGCGGAGAGTATGAGTCTTTGATCTCCCTGTCCGGCTGTTCTTAACAGTACGTTGCCCCTCTTACTGGGAACCCGGACGCTGCACCATTCACTATCCAGAAAGGGTTGAGGGATGGGCATGGTGTAGCCGTCTATTTCAACACTAGAGTGGTACCCGGGTGGATTGTATTTCCGCCTACACATGCACCATCCCGACCCCACGTGAGCTGATTGTCCCGGCCAATGTGTCAACCGGGCTCGCATTACATAATCCGCAACTACACCTGTCAGCACAGGTACAACCTTAACTACACCGAAACTCCCTTTGAATTCGTTCTCTGCCGTGTCACTTGTACTGTACTCGTTGTCGGACATACTGTGAACAGGGTCAAAGTTGTCGGGTAGGTTGTCCTCGTTACCAAGTTGAGTTACTGTTTTCGGTGCTACAACGTAAAGCGCCTCACTCTGCTTACATTTTGGACCATGCATAGCAAACAGTGCCAGTATTAAATCCGTAAATACGTGAAAGCCACATCGAGGTTCTTTGGGTCCGGGCACGACCATGACAGGCTGTGCATTGCTTAACTTTGCCTCCAACGATCCAGACACGTCCTTCGACCTTAGTAAAAACACCTGAGCTGAATATTTGTACTTTAGCGCAACGCCGTCAGCGGCCAATTCGAACATGTAGGCGTCTCTCATGTCCACACCGTGTGCTGTAAGTGACTCCTTGAGTCGACTATATTCCCCAGTACTATGAAAGTTTGCTAAATGATTAAGTTTTGAGTTCATAACGTCCGCCGTCCATTCCTGATTGAAAAAGAAATTCTGAATAACGTCTACAAAAAACCATGCACGCTGGTTTGGAACGAGTGCGCTCCCATCCGTACCTGTCCTTCTTGCAAATCTCTTACTACCACACAGGGGACACACACATTCATCACAACCATCGGGACCACATTTGGTTATGTGCTCCTCTGGGTGTTGCATTCTCCACCACCACCACCGGCATCTATGAGTTGTACAGCAATTTATTTCGTAATCTGTGTGCTCTCTCACACCACAAAGTTGTTCGCATGCGTAAATTGTGGAGGGAAGGCTAATGCAGGGCTCATCAGAGTGTATGGCGTGACTGTTAGTGCAAAAATGTTCCGAATAATAATCTAGTTCATGTTGTAACTCTGCTCTTGTCTGCGGTGACTCGCGGAGCCTTTTCAACTTGTCGTAAGCGAATTGTACATATGTCTTGCTCTTCGGGTTACCAGGATTGCACTTGTTGTATTGTCGTTGCTTCCAGGGAAGTCGCGCGCCACCGTTAACACACTCATCCTCATATTCATGGATATCTTCTGAGCCGTGTGCTTCATGCGCGTATGATCGGGAGAAGTTCAATGCGATACCTTTGTAAGTGGCATGGGTGGATTTAATTTGTCTAGTGTGCTTATGTTCTTTGCGAGAATGATTATCAGTCGCATAATCGGTCGATAATAGATTATCGTTGAATGGGGCGCGCATCATATCCTCGTTGAGCTGAAGTAGTTTACCGCGAATGAGCATCTGGGCCCTTGAAACCAAGTTCAGATCATTCCAAGTGACATTTGCACCATCACAGCCAGAAGATGTCAGGGAATCGTCGCACGCTAAATGTTGGTTTCCACTGCCGGCCCTGCCAGAGGCCATTCCAACCTCGAATCGATCATCCCCGGAGTGAGTGCCTCCCGAGGAATCTTCTTCAGAACTGCAGCTACCATTCGCTGATTCTGACGATTCACTGCTGAGCTCGGGCAGCCAGGGATATGCCGTGATCTCTTGTTGGCTTTGTGCGAATGCAGATCCGCACGGAGTATCTCCAACGTCTTGTTGACTTGAACCATAACCAGGAATAGGATGGGGCTCAACCTGCATGTTGCGGAGAACTCCAGCATCGGTCAAACGAAGATGGCCAGCATGCTCGATACCTACATGTCGGAAGTGAACGTAAAACAACATGAATATAGCTTTGATGAACAAAAAATATAACTTAATGAGAGGAAACAAAGCTCAAAGACAATGTAAGGTAGGATCTATCACCACCAGTCCAAGGTGATGCCGCGGGGGTCGCTGCTCCACGTGCCAATAGGTAAGTACAATTCTTGGCGTGATAGCGAGCGGCTTCGTATGTCATAGCCTTCTTGTTGCCACATGGACAAATGTACTTGTCATCCTTGGGATTGCTTGGAACAGCGGTGACACGAGTGAAGCCCATATCCTGTAATTTTCCTCGACGTAATCTTTCCCCCCTAGGCATCGGCATCTTATCTGAACTGTTGTTACTGAAGTAGTAAAGCGGAAAGAGCAGCCGATTCAAGCTTCGACAAGCGTACACGTTCACAGTCTAGGCCAGTTCTCAACCAACTCAATTGTAGTGCTCAGTAAGTCAAGAATGGTGTCATAGGTTGATTGAAAGATCAGAAATGACTTTTTTCGTAACTTGGCAGATATCGTTACATACCTTTTCCAAGCATAAATCGGGTGAACTAGCCCAAAGTCGATTTGTCATCCCAAGCAAACCACTCACGCCACGGTCCGCGAACCTCATTACACTTCATGTGCGCTTCCAAAACGTAATTAGTTGTATTCACAATGACACCAGGTCACTTTGCAGGAAATGAGCAGCCCAAGTCGGCTAAACCAGGAAGATTGCCGCAAGTAGATAAGAGCATGACCAGCAGCGTGCCGCAGCTGAAGATTGCGCTACCATGACTTGCAATTGGAAAAAGATCCACGCCTCTCCAAAACAAGCCAGGGATATGCTGCGGGCTTCTGTGAGGATGCCCGGGGTTTACGGAGTTCCGCAACACACAAAGGTGTGCTGGCACACCTTTAGTATTGCTCATGTTGGCCCTCGATCATCGTATGTAATGCTCAGCACATGCACCGTCTCGAGTCTTGTAAGATTCTTATAATTACATACGGATCTAGTGACCTTGAAAATCGTTCACGTACCTGACCTTGGGGCAACGATACCCTGGGCTGAATGATCAACGCCAACCGTCATGCTACCAGTCGTCGTATAGCCCTTTAGAATCAAGTTTTGTATGTGCTTCGATAGGACTGGAATTGCCCAGAATAATAAGCCCGGAATTACTGCTTAGCCATTACTTTTCCTAGACACAACACGATGCAGCTATTATTGCACTTCGCAGCATCGACTGCGGCAACCATCATGTTTCTACAGGTCTAGGCCAGATCACACGTGGAAATAATTTGCTTTAGTCCGTTGGGTAAAATAGTCACTCGTACTCGTAGGTGTTGTTCTGGAGCGCGTCGGGCCAAACAGTAAAATGTACAGCAAGGCTTCAAAACGCAACAGCGCCTTGTGATATTTCCAGTACAGCTTCCAAATCCAGAGAAAAGCATTAATTTAATCAAACTTTTCATGCCACGATCTGCGAATGCGCGAAGGGCACTGACATACGTTGTAGCAAACTTAGTGGTAGGCGATCTGCACACGTCACCAAATTCGGTCAAGGACTTACTGTCGTGAAGCATGCAACTACCAGCGCACCACATCGACTTTTCACAGCACATGAATATGAAAGCCAAATATTTCAATAGCCTGGTTTCATTCATTGCGTTGTTCTACCATGTCATTTTCTCAACATCTTTGACTGTCACCCATTCTCCAACCGCCTTCCACACCAATCTGCTCGCACCGAATCAGTACACAGCGGTTATTTTAGAGTATGGTTTCAGATAATGAACACAACATTATTAGAATAGTTCGCATGAATCTGCATTTGCTGTCGGCTGGACTGGAAACTGACATCGATAAGACCTGTGACGTGAGAGCGAAGCTCTGTATTAAAGTTATTGCCTCAGAGGCTATCACAGTTGAAAAAATAAAGGAGAGGATAGAGAAGTCCGGTATCCATGACCTCGGTGGTGACGTTGACCCCTTAGACTCCAAGCACTGGGTGACCGGCGAGGATGTATGGGTGACCCCCATCAGCACAAAAGTAGAGCCGATCGACAAGGAGGACGTCGCAATAATGCTACTGAGGTATCTTCAACAAGGAGTGCGTTTTCGTTTTCGTGTTTTTTGTAACGCCGCCATTGTACAACTCGATCTCCAAGCTCATTCTACTTTTGAACAAACGGTTTGATCTATTACGGTTCGATCGCCTTCGCATTTATTTTCTTGATGTATCATACTAAGTGCAATTACGACATAATTAAGTGGTTCTTCCTTCAGAAAGCACCCGATCCGAGGATTCTGAAAAACGAGGAAGTCATAACAGATGACATACACGAACTGAGCGTCGTCCTGGGATTTCTTAAAGTAAAACATCAGATCAAGAGAGCTCCTAAGGGCCAACGTGATCCTGGTTTCGAGAAAGGCGGTAGCTCTAGGGGGACCTCATCAGAAGGCGAACTTAACTCGGAACTCGAAGCAATGCCTGACCCTGACCTCAAACTGAAGTCCAAGTCTTCCCAGTCGGAGAAAAAGTTCAACTCCTCTCAGAAAGAGGCTCTGGCAACTGCGCACAACCGTTACGCCTTCCGTCTCCCAGGTAAACGTACTGACTGTGTATGATGACTGCAAGCTGGCGCACAATTGCCGTCCCCATGCTTCTATGAAATGAAGTGAGGTTCGATAGTTACTGTGGCAAGGTCTGGACCTTTTCCTTACACGTAGGTTGCATAGAGAAGCCAATGAACAGATTATCGATGATTATCGTTTGATTATCGTACCGATAATCGATTATCGGAACGATAATCAAATAATAATCATTCGGTCGGTGATTATGATTGATTATCTTAGATAATCAATGATTATCATTGATTATCTTGACGATTACGACAAGTGAGCCGTTAGCCACAATGCCTTCACACAGAGTTAGTGAAGATACCACCAGCACTAAATTAAGTATTTTCTTATGATCATGGCTCCCTTAGAATACACGTACACGTGCACGGCCCATCCTCCGCAATGTCAATGATTTGAACGTAGTCAGGCCCGTGCAGTAGGCAAGGACATAGGGATAGTCCTCGCCACATACGCTTCGCAAAGACTTATGGACGTCGACTTCGCAAAAGAACGCGTGCCCCCGCGATGGATAGCGATGCGTGATATGGATGTTTGCTGTAGCGTAACCCGGGAGGAGCGGTTCACTCCACAATCGATTACCGAAATACGTGACCGTTGCCGCGATAAGGGAGTTGTAGCAGCTATGAAGGAAGGAAAACCAAAGCTTAGTTATAGCACTTATATGGTGCGGTTCAGTATACGTACCTTGACCACAGATCGAACTTAGTTATAAAATAGAGAACAGGCGTATTACAAATGACGCAGGCCCGTTTCAATAGTAAGACTCAACAGCTTGCGACTAACGCCCAGAAGGACAAAAATGAGGCGAACGCTAATCGAAGAGGCGTGAAAAAGGGCAGGGGCAAAAAAGAGTCAGTACCCCAGACCTCGAGGGCGGATCCAACTGATCCACAAGCTGCTGGGAAAGACGGTGTCCCTAAGGGCTGGGACGGCTATTACGATACGGACTTTGCGAAGGGGACCCCTGATTGGGTAGAGAACAACTGTTTTGAGGTCCTGGGCGCACTGATCCAAGACTCCCCGTTCCCCGTCTCATTCTCCGTCCTTGTTGAGCTCGAGGTGTCAAACCACTTCTACTCACGGCAATTAAAACTAGGACAAACTTGCCATTGATATGACACTGTCAAATCTATACAGGGCAAAAATGTACCCTCAGGTTGATTGCATATCTACCAAGCACGATTGCATATGCAGAAGCAGAAATTGATCAAGGTTGAGCACATGCAGCGATGTGTGGAGTCTAATATGCCCCCGGGTGTGGTGTACCCATACATCAAAGCTTCGAAGAGCGAGATGCAGCGGTTCCTCCAGCACCGGGTGGGCCCCCTCCACCTCCTCCCTTTCCCCCTGGGGCGATCATCGTCTAGCAAATCAAATGTAAAGAACTGCTTTTAGCATGACTTAAATCTGACATATGATGACATGCAGGATAGTCAACTGCCAGAGGAAACAACCCTCAGCCTCCAGAAGAATGGCTCGCAGGACCAAGGAAACGTAGAGAAGGACACGCCTATCAAGGCCACGGTAAGATCCTGTTCCATGCTTACGGCATGACTATATCATCCAACACTTTGTTTTAGGAACTAAGCAGTGGTATTTTTGAAGGCAACAGCTTCAACCAGTAAAGGTCCAGCAAAGGTCAAAGGCCCCATTGATCCTTCAAGCCTCAACGCGGAGGGGAAGAAATCCCCCGTACCGGAGCCTGCGTCACCCCCCCAGCGACCCAGCCGCAAAAGCAAGCGTCAACGGACCCTGACAAAAATCACTGGGGGGGTAGAGTAAAGTTACATCAAGGACTCTAGATTGTAGCCAGCATCCAGGGATGGTGTCCCTGGATGCTCGCCATGCCCGCAGTAGGCTCATTGGGTGGGCTGCTTCAATGGCAATGGAGCAGCCCCCTGTTGTGGTTGATCTACCTAGGCGATTCGTGAGTGGCGCAGGACTGTAAAGGCGCCGCTTTTGCATGAAAACTTGCGTCTGTAATGCGATGAAGCGTGCAACGAGGATTGATTATCGTGGCCCATAATCGAGCGATAATACAAACGATAATTGATTATGCAGCCTGTACCAGTATAGTGAAACTTGATTACTGATAATCAATGATAGTCAGATGATAATCAACAATGATGACTGATTATCGACAATAAACACCGATATCATACCCTTGATAGGTGAAAAATAATAAATGATAATCTGCAATAATCATCAGTAATCAGCACATAATCGAGTCATAATCAATCATAATCAATCATAATCAATCATACCTACTCATAATCAAGATGATTAAGAAATGATAATCGGAAGATAATCAACGATAATCGAGAGTAATCAGTCATTATCGTCACATAATCATCCCGGCTCAAGTGATTATCGATGATTATGATTTTTCCACTTTTTCAATCGCTATTATGACCCCGATAATCAACGATAATCAATGATAATCAGGACGATTAATTGCTGATTATGATCCGATAATTAACGATAATTGACGATAATCGTCCATCGACGTCCCATAATCATATAGATAATTATGATTATCATTTGATTATGATTTTTTCACTTTTTCGATCGTGATTATGACTCCGATAATCAGTCATATTTGAACGATAATCGTGACTGATTATGGATGATTATCATAGATTATGAACCGTAATCATCCATAATAAATTCATAATCAATGGTGATTATCGATTATCGGCGTCGATTATTGTTCATAATCTACCATAATCAACACATAATCAGCATTGATTATTGATGATTATCATTGATTATGTATCATAATTGTTCATAATCATGTCATAATATGATTCGATTATCGTTGATTATCAGACTGGTAAAAGTGGAAAAATCATAATCGTTGATTATCATAATTTACCTTTTTGCCAGTGTTTGAGACAGGGAGCGGCTTCGAGGGAAACAAATAATTCTTTGTAACTTGAGACAGAAACATTAACATTGGCACCAGATTGAGCTAAGTGTCCTAGGTTCGGACAAGAGTGGTCCAGAGGCACATGCAGAATAATACACTCAGACGATCGTCATTTGTTCGCACCTGGCTGTTTAGCCTTACCGGCTTTGCCAGTGTTATGCGGCGAAGGTTGCAGAGGCTTAGGAGGCCTCTGTACATGTGCAGTCGCTGCAGCCGCTTGTGGTCTGTCTACAGTTCTAGACGGGACTTGACGCATTTCCCGCCTTTATTCCAGGTGGGCATGGACTTAAAGACCGAACGGAGTCGTTCTATAGCGGTAGGCGTGAGCTTTGTGTGTTGTGGCACTAGAAAGATTGACTTGGAAGCAGATTTTGCAGTCCTGCCGCCCCGGAACCATGAATCGCCAATGCCACTTATCCTTAAAGGACATGTTTGTCCGGGAGTAACTCGGGCCTGCACCATCATACGATGCATATGGTTTAACTGTATTTACGTGAGGAATATGGGATTTTTCAGTGTCACGTAAAGTTTTTTGCATTATCTTGCCATCTTCAAGAGAGATAAGGCGGTTCTCGACTTCTTGCACCTTCGGGTCCTTATCCTGGGTGCGCAATTGAGACAGAAATTTAAAATGTCTTAAGATGAGCCAGACAAAGTGTATGGCTGCAGTTTTAAGAGCATGATTTTATGAGCCAACTCACAAAAAAATGGCACTGACAAGTTAGCCACTAAATTAGTTTCTTGGATCAGTCGTTTAAGGCGAGTAACCCAAGAGCGAATAGATTCATCAGGCGCTTGATAAGCTTCACCAAGTTCACTGACCCTATTGTGGAGAACCAAATCACCTTTCTTTTCATAATGGTCAGCAAGTTGCTTCCACGCTTGGTAAGCGTACTGACATTGTAGCTTACAAAACCATTTCGAGTCTAATCTTGGTGCTACTTCCACAAGGTTTTTTCTCACTGTAGCATGATCAGCCAGCGAAAATTGATGCACACATGCAGGTTTCAAAATGTTTTTGTCTTAACCTATTTGCTTCAAGAACAGTTCTACTTCTGGTACCCATAACAACCAGTTATCACGGGAGGGATTATAACGATCCGGGTACGAGATCGAGAGGCGACAGTACTAGTTGTTACCAACTGTTGAACACGTGGTAGCCGGGGCTGATCCGGCATGCAC
>JAULKQ010005178.1:0-14971 GCA_032356285.1 Smithsoniella earleae | reverse complement strand
CTGCATGCTTCCTTCGCTTGAGCTCATCCCTCTTCTCTGCAGCAGACCCTGGTGTCTTGCTGGCTGCACTCCGCTCTTCGCCTTCGCGTCACCATCGATGTAACACACATAAAGTTGTGGCGCGAGCTACGGGAGTCGTGCAGGTCATGACAACACATGGCATGGTGGGGTTCAAACCCCCTGTGGCCGCAAAATCATTCTGCTTTGCCTCTCGGCGAAGGAACCTGAGGGCGCTCCGGACGGTTGCAGTATCAATCTTTCAGTTTTGTCTTGGGCTGGATATCCTTCCACGTGGATCCCACTGCTGCATGCTGAGCAGTCGTGCACGGTGCTCCTGAGCAAACTGCCGAGTGTTTCTGATCTTGTGATGCGGCAAGACCGCCAGTACTAGAGACAGAATGCCACGAAACAAGACACTTACTACGCAGTCTTCAATGAAAAACCTGTACATGTTTAGCTGCTCTCATTCCCTAGTTACCAAATAATTCGAACAATGACAACGCTTGCATTTTTGCCAGTAACCTAACAATAAGAGAAGTACACATTCTTGCTGTCCCGACATAGAATTGCTGCGAAGCTGTTCCCAGATGAATAACAGCTGTACGGGTTCCGTCTATCGTAGATATGAAATCGCTGTACCTCTTGGGCGAGCTGGTGAGTGCATTGATATCTCAAACATGGCGTGTAGTCCTTATAGCCCACGAATGACTTTGTTTACCGCTTAATTACAGATGCGATTAGAGCGAATTCAGGGATCAAACCAGCAACCATGCAGTCGACTCAACCGAAACTTGAAGCAAGGCTAATCACACGACGGAAACAAAGCTCCTTGCTGAAACCCATGGCCAATTGTGCGAGCTAAAGAACCAAGCTGTATACCGCAGTAAATGTAAAGCTGCTGTAGAGGCGGGCTACGCACATCTTTTCTAATAGGTGCATTCGATCGCCATTTTTCATGCTAGGCTATGCAGAAACTGTCTGTATTCGTGCCTGGCAATCCACAAGGCGTCATTTCGTCCTCAGCAGCAAGAAAAATACGATTTATGGCGTCAGATTCAACTGAAGTTGTCTGCTGCGACAGGCATTCTGCCCCCATTACTGCTCCCATCGTGCTTCTTAATCTATGGCGTTAGAACATCACAGGGGATTACTAGTGGTAAGTGAACCTAATGTAATGAGGTACCCAAGGTGTCCCCCCCCCCGCAGCCAATTGGCTAGGCCCTTGAAACCACTCCGACGCATGAGATCTAGTCTCGACAACAAATTTCGTAGTTATGGACAAGTTACTTCTGAATAGCCCCATAACTCTCAGAAGTTGTACTTCAGGCACCGATGTTGTCGTACTCTTAAGGAGAGGACTCCAGCATCAGAAGGGGACTTGAAATCGGTGCGGTGCTGCAGACAATGATAGATGCACCGCTCAGAAATATTAATCGTCGAGTCAACACAGAGTTGCATATTGAAGTGCACTGTTGTTGGTTCACGAGGACAGGCTTCGGTGTAGAGCAGTCAACAATTCCAAAACCTTAAAAGACATACAGCACGTGTGTGTGAGCACTGGTGGAATATACCAACACATTGTACACAGTGGAAGCCGACTCACGATGGCACCAATGCTTGTGTTAATTCTTCAGCATGAACACGAACATTCTCAACTGCGAGTAGATTTGACGGTCACTGCAACACAGGTAGTGCGGCAGAGGCTAAACAGAAGCAAAATGACACCCCCATCGATCTTCAGATAGAGCGTAACCGAGCTGGTACGAGCAACGTTCTTGCCTTGGCCGCTGCTTGAGTAAGAGTCATTGATACACCTTGCGATGTACAAAACATCGTCAAAATAAACACTTCAGTTAGGCCGCTTTTTCGACAGAAACTGTGCCGTACACTTGTGGCTATGGCATTGGATGGAAGCAAACTTTTCCAGCTGCAGTTCTCGATATTAATCGTGCAGTTGGCTGTACTTGGTGTCCATAGCAAGGGTGTTTCAGGATCAAAGTGGATCGAAGCGTACCGATACAAGCCGTGATCCAGCAGGACCAGCTCGAGGTCACCGCGGTTGCTCTTTCGCAAGAGCATGTTCGCAGGATGAGGGTCACAGTGGATAAATCCGTGCTGGAACACCATTTCGCTGAACACCCCTGACACTAGTTTCGCAACCTGCGTGTTCTTACGGCATTGTTTCTGTACCCCCGTCACCCCCCGCACGCCACTAGCACTAGCTCTAGACCTCTGGGGCATCCCAAGCGCGATGCAAAGCAGAGTGAAGGACGCACCTGGCGCGGTGCTAAGCCACAGGCCCTGAGGCCACCTCGATCTTTGGGCATGACGCCCTCCACATACTCCATCGTCAACACCCGGCTTGATGACAAACCGGGGTAGACCTCGGGAATGTGAACATGCATGCCGTACTTGGACCTGTAACATTGGGAAAATGCTGCAAAAAGTAACGCAACAGCTGGTTTACGAAGAAATAATACAGATGAGCAATAAGTAGTTCGTTAGTTATGCATAGCGGTGGCACCTCTCAACTGAGTAAGTGTTCTGGTGCAGAATTTCATGATTCAAAGTCCCTTCATCTGTTGATCCTTGAGTGAGCACTCTAGGTTACTAGTTTTTTCTTCTATCTAAAGTGCAGTAACAAGGGCTTCAGGAGCCTGGTACAGTGAATAGAGGACACTCTCACCTCTGCATCACCCTCCGCGAGCATAAGAATAAATTTCAATCATTTTGAAGCACTTTCTTTACACTTCAAGCTCTCTGTTTGGTGGCATTTTCGCCTGATTGGTGAATTAGATGGATCAGCGTGAATCCGTAGCTGCAGCAAGCCTAGCAACTGTGATGCGCTACCTTCAAGCACGCGGACAAAAAAGCCTCCTGGCATGCTGATTTCAGCATGGACTCAATTCAGTCACAACTATGGGGGAACAAGCATCTATTTCGCACTCTACATATGCCCGCCTTGAGCTCACTATGTATCACACAGGCGTAGGAAGGCTCAGAATCACAATCAGCCAATTTAAAAGGCAACAATTCATAACTTCTGCAGCAGTGAAGCGGAACATGTGCTCTAATGATTCCATGCTCGTCAGCTAGACTCCAAACACTACAGTCCAACAACAGCTTCCCCTCTGGAAGTTCAGGGTCTCGCAGTTCAACATTCTGATGAACTTTGTTCATCCTCATGTTGAAATGCTTTAAACCCAAGAGACAAAAAGGCCAGAATGCCACCAATCAGTGTCAAGCAAGTATTTCAAAATGATCTAAACTCGTTTTGGGGCAGCAAAATATTACATCTGCCACAGTTCGTCTAGCTAGCTCTGAGGCACAGGTACGATGCTGGGCTATTCAGGACCTTAGGATGTGTTCAGCATTACCGTTTCGGACCGAAATGGGGCTCTAATCACTGTCAACTCGAACACGACCCTCGACAACTTGTTCGATTACCTTTTCAAATCTGCTACCGTTACATGTCACTTCAGACCGGCACAGAACGGGAGCAGTTGACCGGAAAGGTGGCTGAGAAGGCTGCCATGGCCACTTGTGCCTTGTGCACCCCTAACCACGCCCACATCAACCTACCCGCACTACTATTGAAGAATAGTTCATTTTATTGTTGTACGTTAGATCTCAAGCTTTATGATTCGACATGACTGATGGCATCAGAGCAGAGCCTTGTCACGAAGAGACCCAAAAATAGTTTCCCGAAAGCAATAAGACGCGGAGTTCTTTTGAGTTGAGAGCGCTGAAGCAAAAAAAGTGGGATGCGTATACTCAAAGGTAACAAGATGAGTTCTTGAAGTCAAAGTATAGCGCCAGGCGGGAGTGCACGTGCGTGACTCGACCAAAGAAGCAAAACTATGCAAGTTTATCTTGAGCCTCTTCCGCATCCAAAAGGGGGCTTCTTTGTTCCACCTGACGGTGTCCCGGCATCGCTACATACAACCTTATGCTCCAAATGCAGCGCATGTGATACTCAGGCCACCCTTCAGCGAAAAATTACAAAGCTAGGGCACCAATACGAGGATGACGATGATGGCTAGACGCACAAGGGGATGGTGAAGCGTATCACAATTTTGTGTCTACACTCTCAATACTCTAATCCCTACACACAACTCACGCGAACGTTTTGCATTTGCCGTTCAGACTTCTCGAATTTTCCAGGCAATGCTGAACAGTAACACATCGAGGGCGTACCCGGGGTCAGCAAAGTTGGCTCGGCATTTCGCGGCGTTTTGGGCCTCGTGCAAGAAATCCAGCTCTTTCGGCAAGTTGGCGTTGATTTCATCCACCAGCCACATGAAGTCCTGGTCCGGAAATGCATACCGGACTGCCGAAACGATCCTCCTGTACGCTAGGGAATGTCCCTGCTCCATTCAGACTGAATAACCAAACAGCCCTGGTCCCTGTGACCAGTTTTTATTCAACATAGCAAGTGTTTAATTTCGACGAATTCAAGGCCCAAAAGCTACCAGAAGCCCTGTGCGAGGGCCGGTGGATTCTAATGAGCTGAGATATGCGCACTGGATATTGGCGACGTCTACAGTGGCTGTGGCGGCGAGGTCGCGGTGCTGGACTTTGACAGCTACTGTTTCACCGTCGTGCGTTACGGCATGGTGGACCTGTGCCAGAGACGCACTGGCGAATGGGACAGGGTCGAAGTCTCGGTACAACTGGTCCGGGGGGGCACCAAAATCTTCTAGAAACGTCTGCCGGACGTCATGGAACGGGGAAACGGGGCATTTGTCCAGCGCGTGATCGCGCATCAGCGAAACGTACGGCTCCGGGAGCAGGTGGTCCTGCGGACGACATGGAGTCAAGTAATGCAGCAGCTACAGCATCCACCCATGGGTGAAAAACTGTTACAAGTCCCGTCCCATTTTCAGGCGTGCCTCTACTCATGCGCTTTGCTGCTTCAGGCAAATTCAACATCTATTCCAAGCATTTAATTAATAATTATAAGAGTAAAAACACTGGTTGAAAGCCTTTTGTCAGAAACACCACTCCACAAGTTCTCCTCTCATAGTTGGAAAAATGAAACTTTATTTGGTCACTCCAAACAGAGTTTTGGGCTCTTCCGCAAGCATTGTTTAATTCTCAACAAAATTTTTTGTTAACTTTGTTGGCGGCCTGGACTACTTCAGCCATTGCCAGGCAATGGCTGAAGTAGTCGCACTCTCTTTGTTGTAGATCCATGTGTGTCCATAAATATGTTCCAGAAAGATAGTCACGACCTGGTGAATTATTGAAATAATCTTTTTACACGCAGAGCGCTCCTTGCTTATCTGACTCTACAGGAAGGCTATGATACTGTCTCTGCACGTTATGGTTTGTACCCATTAAGATAGCAGAAGTGATAATTCCATTGTTCTTGACATTGGATCATATGCTTACCCTATGCAGATTTTCAACACAATACACTAATAGTTTCTGTTTGCCAACCAGCATATATATCTTCACAATTATTTGCATAGTTGAGTGAAGTACAATAATGTAAACGAAACGCAAGATGAAACATGTGCTCCTTGATTGGAGCCAAGGCGTGACCCAAGATTGCGCTGAAAAATGAACTCGTTGCCTCTATCACCAAAGATACGATAATTCGTTATAAATGAACCGCAAACGAATGCTGGCCTGCACACCTAGTGTACTCCTAGTGGAAGCACTGAAAAGGGCGAACTTGTAGCCCTCAAACCCTGTCGTAAAAGCTTCATTGTCTAGTCGTTGTACCTGTTCTCTGCTGCGGACTCCGGCTGCTTGCTGGCTGCACTTCATGTTACTTTCAGGATGCGCCACTAGCGTCGACATTGGGTACGTAGATTAGGATAATCAACAGTACATCTGTTCTCCTACCATAGCGTAATTCCCATTCCCGAGCATTAGACGATGGTGGTTTGTGAGTTTGCGAAATGTGCGCGTGTGAGTAGGAATGTTGGCGAAGCACGGTTTTCGCTCGATGAACGACGAAGTTTGTTTCTCGTTTATGAGGGGCAGTATGCTGATCTTATAGGTTTGTTCGGTTCTTTAGCTCTAATGATCCGCCAGGGCTCCCACAAAGCAGCACAATTTCCACCTGCCCGTGAGCCTGGTTTGGAGCCAATTTTGGCCCTTTCAGTTGAGTCTACTGCATGTTTCCTTGCGTGGTGCCTTAAGTCGCCTTAATTACGTCTGGAGCTAAACGGTACTTATATGGTTGCCTTGGAAGAGTTGAGAGGCCTAGCACTCGGTGATGTCACCGCGCTTCTCATATTTGCTCTTGTCTCCACACCATTCACAATAATGTAGTGAATCCGACGCCCGAAGCCACCCAGTCACGGGATAAATGCTTGATATGGAAGAAATGGTAAAATAAAATTATCATCTTGTGCCAGCGAACGCACCAGCTGCCCCACATGTTGCCCAACTTTTATGTATATTCCTCCGTTGACGAAGAATAGATCCAGTAACTGCTGAGCTGCCCAATGATGACATTTTTGGAGTTCGTCCCTGTGCTTTTCCCCATCGTTTGTTCGGGAAAGTGATAGGTATCCTGCATTCTCATTGTCGCGCTGTCAGTACCCTGATCATGGTATATGTAGTCAAACCTCAAAGGTAGCAATATGTTGGTGGGAATGAAATGATTTCTGCGTTCAAGTGGTGCCTATCTACACTAGCTGCGTATAATAGCAGTGGCTTGTGATTAAACACTACCTTCGGGTTCACCATCATCTCGTTGAAGCTTGCAAAATAATGTGTAGGTGAAGGAGTTCTGGTTTTAAACTCGTGTATTGACTAGACAAGGCTTAGCTTTGTCCGAGGCGTAGGCCGCAGGACACACCTGCTGTGATCCTTGTTCCCACTGCTACACTGCGCGCAGCTCGGACAAAGGCAGTTCCCACCTGTGATATTGCTGTCGCTGAATTGCTGAGATCTTGCAAAGGCCTGGTCTCTGCGATACTACAATAGCATGCCACTGAAGAACCAATGGCAACCGCTGCCCCAAGGCCTGCCCTTTTTAGCATCAAAAGATTGCTGAGCGCAGAAAATAAATGCTTACTGTGAAGCAACTGCACTTGGCGTGAATATATACTACTGCAATTCCTCGTACTACTGTTGACTGCACTCCACTCTGTCAGTAAGGCTTCGTGCGCTGGGTGTACTCCCAGGACTTCTCTGCCTCGTGAAGAAAAAATTTGATCGACTTGTACATGCCCGATCTGCTTTTGTGTCCGGCAGTGAATAAGTTGCCATGCCGCAACGTGGTGACTGTGTGGTTGGAATTCATCGCGAGTACACACGTCACCGTGCACACAAACAGTATCCTTGGAAAATGGAAATTTTCCAAGAGATGATTTTATTCATGCAGCACAGTACAGTGTGCCATCAGGGGACCACGTAGCTTCGATTGTAATAAGTCCGTCATAACAGCACAGCTGCAGTTGTTTGACGCTTTATGTCCTTCGACTTGAAGTGTCAGTGATTCTTCTTGAAAATCTACATGAAGGAATCTGTCATGTGAACATACGCCTACACTCAAGTGCCGATCATCTGAAACATTATTTAATTGGCCAATTCATCTTTCCCTTCCTGAAGCTGCACACCATTGTGCTGCTAAATTCATGTGGACGAGTATAATGACAGGCAATATGAGATTTGTAAGGTAAGTTTTACCATGAACCGCGAAAAATCAATGCTTCAGCGCGGTACTTTACGAAGCATGATGCGCACACCGGGTGGTTCTCTAGTTTGGAAATATGTTGCAGCAGCACGGCAAGTTACATTGTTCTGATATGGTAAAATATATACTCTGTGATCAGCTACAAGAGAAGCATTTGTATATCGATCACTACACTCAGCAAGTAGTTCTATCCAGAATACGCAGGTAAGCCTACGAGAATACATACTCCAGGGTCTCAGGTGTCCTCCAAACGCCTTCAACAAGAGCAGCTGAATGTTGTCAAAATATTAGGGACATGAAGTATTTTATGACTAACAGCAGTTGCAAACTCACGGTCACTGTGATGCGACACGCCTCAGGGAAACTCATGGAACAAGCTATTTGCAGAAATAAAGCCTCAAGGAAAACATCCATGCTCGTGATCAACGCTCTTGCACTGGCGATGTCATGTAGCTTCAACACAGTTTCTGTATGACAACAGGTACCTCAACACTAACTGCCAGCAGCACTACAAACTCGGCATGGAATGTGCTGGAGCAAATGAAGATACAGACTGGTGACTTGTTGGCATTGAATTATGCGGCACAGCAGGCTGTGGGTGGTGTGACTGCAAGCCAAACATCTCTGCTGCTTGCATCGGCCTTGGATTTCCCATGTAACACATCTGACCAACCTGCCCTCCTGATAAGATTGGATGGCCAACATGGCTGGTTATCGGAAGAGCAGCAGAAGCTATGTGTGGCTGTGAATGATCAAAATGCACTTGATGGGGCAAGGCAGACAACATCTGCACAAACACAACTTTCACTGGAATCCAATGCAGTACAGCTTCACTAGATACATGTTGGCTTCCAAGCTATAGGAAATGACATTCTTGGACCATATAAAGAACCACGCTGTAAGAGCTAGAAAGGTCAAAGATTTAGCTTAAAAGCAATCCACACAGTTGTGGATGAAGACGTTACTATCGCTGTATGTCACACTGATGTAAAGGTTAACCAGGGTAAACCAAGAAAGCAGAAGACTTAGGAGTCCCCCGTCTATTCCCCTGGCACTCCCTTATGAGTCTAAGGGACTCACAAGGGAGCCGTCTTAATCCGATCCTTGGCCAGGCCTAGCCGACATTATGGCGGCTAGGCCCCCTTGTGACCACTCATGCAGCCCTCGCACATAGGGACCTGAGGTTGGGGCGGCCTCGAGGTTGTCGCGTTGCTGCTGTGAGAGCACTGCCATGCATAGCCACGTCACACTGCCTCTGTCACCTAGGACGAGGGTAGTAGTCAGCCAGTCACTACTGCTGGGGGGCCTCCTGGGTAGTGGCTCAAGACTTCCGCAGTACGACTTGCGCGGGTAAACCTGATGTACAGTCACAAACTAAGGCGAAGAGGAGGCCAAACTTAAAGTGAAGAGGATGGAGTTGTGGTCAATCAAAAGCTGATATACAATGCTATGTACCACGAATATAGGTGCCTAGCAATTGACGTAGCATCTGAGAGTTTGACTTCTTGTCAGCTGTGATTCCATGTGCTGAGCGATTTCATCGTGATCAGACGATTTCAGCCCCTTTCCCAGCTGCAGGGTACTGATAACGAGGCATTCAGCTAGAATTACAAGTGCAACTGTATCCTTGAGCTGGAATGATGAACCACGAACTGGCTAGATGCTAATGCCCCAAGAATCGTGGAGATGATCAGAATAATAGAATCGTGTTACTCACCTGTACCTGTTTAGTACAACAGCGTGATTGATACTTTGTTCCTGGGTCGACTCAAGAAATTTTGACTCGCGAGGTCGACCATGGAACATAGTCCTTTCTATTCTTACACGTAAAGATGTGAAATATGGCACTGCAGCTGAATGCAAAGTCTACCTCAGATGAAATGACATTGAGCGTCCCAGTATCATAATCACCCGCGATACACGCAGTTTCAAACATGTTCACGCGCCAGATAAATTAAATTATACACAGTTCTTATTTTCTTGGGTACTGTCGTCTTTCTACTGAGTGCCATATCCGTTGAACGTCTATGATTGAGAGGGGTTACTGGGATGGGCAAGAAACGTAATTATTTAGGAGATTCCTCCCAGCTACATGTGTTTTCAAACAACCTTAAAGACATTCAGAATAATGTTTCAAGATCATTTGGCCAGTCTTGGACAGTATCTTCTCCCCTAACCAGTTGCTATAAGCCAGCACTTGAGCACTAGAGTATACATACAACTGCACCGACAGACAACTTACAGACGGCGTATGCCATTCTGTGAAATGCAATTATTTGATGAGCACTATTCAGTCTACTGTTCAAGGAAGCTGATACGTACACATACGATGATGTTAAAAACTAGCTTGAAAATTGAAAATCAAGAAACGGACTGGATTCAGCGAGAACAATTAACATCTACAATGTCTACGGTGTGGACACCATGCGTTCCTCGACATTCTTCTCGCAGTCGTAGCGCAGCCAGCCCCTCTCATCCGAGGCTGACTCTAGTAAGAATTCCTCGGAAAACAGCGTGATTGAAAGCGTAATTGACACTCCTTCATTGAGTTCTGGCTTGCTAGTTTGTGACTGTACATCAGATCTACCCGTGCAAGACGTACTGCGGAAGTTTTACGCCACTACCCAGGAGGCCCCCCAGCAGTAGTGACTGGCTGACTACAACCGTCGTCCTAGGTGACAGAGGCAGTGTGACGTGGCTATGCATGGCTGTGCACTCACAGCAGCAATGCGACAGGCCGCCGCAACCTCTGGTCCCTATGCCCCAGGGCCTCATGTAGATCCTGAGGATCTGCCCTTTATATCTCAGCAACTATCTGTATGTGATATCCATGCATTGAGGTACAGTGCTTAATAATGGTATTGTAACTTTGATAATGCACAGAACGCAAAAAAATGCTGTCTTGCTGCCGTTGTACACACTTCAACTTTGTTGAGGAAAAATGAACTCTTTCCTGATCAAGATCAGGCGGGTAGGGGGAGCTTCACCTCAATTTTCGACAAGTGAAAGTATTCACCCCCGAATGATCATAAAACAATACCACACCTTCAACAACAAAAAAATACCATACAACACAAATTATCTTTCAGTTTCTACGGCCAGCGTCTGTGGTACCACATGTTAATGATATACCAAGCTGTTGAGGTCACTGTAGTTTTGTATTGGAGCAGCGAGCACAGCGTTCCTAAGCCATCTCCACTAACCGCTCATCAACGATGACGTTATGATTTCCAGTTTGCGCACAAGCGATTCAACAACCATTCAGAACTTGACTCCTTTGAATCGAATTATGAAGTTCTGAGCGTCCACACATTCTCTTGTTGCACGCACATTTCAAAAGCGAATCCACATGTCCATGCTAGAAGGTTACGAATGCACAAGCTTCAATGTACATCACTGTACTGTCTAATTTTCTTAATGTACAAACTTTTAGATTTCAAATCATTCTACACCTGTGTTATTTAGGGAATCAGTTGAGTCAGTGAGTGATGGACACTGCTGTCAGGATATCTACAGAAGATCTGGCATAAGTGTAAATCCTTCAGCTTCCAGATTACAATAGAGCACAGGCACTCTGAAAGCTGACAGTAGACATCAAGCCTCAAACTGCATCACGCACACACCCATACATCTAGTCAGTGAGAGGTGGAGCTTGATCTAACACAGTAGCCCTTCTATTTCGGAAAAATTCCTACCAAGTATTGCATGAAGGAATCAGAGCCTCAAACAGGCTCAAAGAACACAACATAGAGCTAAGAAACGGGACTAATTCAAGGCCAAGTAAGGGTTCTTTCTGCTCACACATTAAGGCTTATGGCAGATGTGCTCCCACTCAGTTTGTATGGAGAGTTGAGTCTGATAGGTGTTGGGACGCACCAAACTTATTCGGTTTAATTGTCTCAACAAATTATGTTACAGATATACTCTTGAGTGGATTTAATACACTCTCAACAGAGTATCGTTCCCAAGAGACAGCACGAAGCATACATGCGATGGCTTGAGTGCATCGGCATAATCTCATTCAACCAATTCGCACTGGTTTCCTGTTCCATAAAGTATTCTAACCTTCCAAGAACTGATGCCTGCTGCTCAACCAGACTGCTGCCACTCGAGGATGGCATTAAACCAGAAACTCTTCTTTCTGAACTGCTCGCACGATTATATACAACACTACGTGTCATTCGAGTCATTTGAGTCTTGGCGTACTGCAACTCCTGTGTCACGTGTTACTTGCAAAACACCCACGGGACCACACTGTGGCACAACATATCAAATGCCATATCATGTCTTACATTTCATCCCTCTCAATATAAATAACTATGCCATTGAACTAAAACTTCCCACGAATTACTGGCCTCTGCTAGCTTCTGCAGGTGATATGCAGATCACCAGTTTCAACTGTATTGGGGTTTAACCACGATGTTGCTGTGATAAAGGCTGAGCTAGACCTCTTGACAACATGAAACCAGGCGTCTGTGAAATTGACCGGTATAGACTGCAATCGAAACTGATATCTACATATTAGGGGAAGATCCTAGTGCTCTGTGTGGTGACCAGGGAGCTGTGCACAAGTGTGATACTGGCACTCTCTAGCCAATGGTAAGAAAAGTGGTACCCTTGCACCTTACAGGGACAGGAGCAATACAAGCAAATATGGGGACTCCAGAAGCCCCCTGTAATAGTGAGCAACCTGGTACACTCTGGATACGAATGCAGGTTCAATGCCGGCTATGAGCTAGTCAACACTCCAAAAAACTCTCTCAAATAGCTATTTCTATACACATAGTCAGTTTATGTTAACAAGGTTCATGGTAATAAGAGCTCAGCATGAGGAGTTAGTCCAAGCCTTCCAGATACAATAGATACACCATGTAGGCTGTAGCCAGCTTGCTAATGGTTAAGGGGACTGGGAATCCTCTGATTCAATCAGGAAGTCACCGCCAAGTGTTGCAACTGTCAAATGCAGAAGAATACTCTAATACCCTAGTAAAGACCGGTCATTTCAGCTTGATACGAGATGAAAAGGCTACACCTAAATAACCCCAGGTGTATCCATTGAAAGGGATGTTGAAGCAAAAAACACAGTGGACAGTACCTGTGGTATCTGATGTGCACCAGTTGACTGATGGTGGGGGTGCTGTTCTGGTGCCAATTGAGTGAGAACCTGATATCTCTGTTGTGGTAAGACTGCCTGTTGGGGAGGCAAGGGAGCGGGGTGAAGTTGCTTCTGCTGGTTCTGAGCCTGGGAGTTCTGAGCAAGAACACCTTGCGCCATATTTATAAGCTGTTGCAAAGACAGGTGGGGATGACCAGTGCCAAGTTGTAATGCCACATTTGAAAGCTGCACAAGATTGTTGCATCTGAGTCAGGTATCCAGCTTCATTGCAGTCACCCAATCATTAAGCATTAAGCTACAAGTCAATCTCATCCGACACATCCCTCTTTGTGTGGATAAATGAATATGAGCTTACGTCTGCAACAAGCAAAAAAAAAAATCTATGCCAGTGAAGTTAACACCATGTAGTCAGAATATATACAAAAAATGGGTACTTACACAATGATAATCACTTGTGAACTTGACACGAGATCAGCAGTTCTCTCACCAACAATGGTTGCAAAGTATGTCGGCCGAGGTAGAGTCTGCTCTCCTGGGATGGATCTTGAGGGCAACTAGCACTTGAGGAAAAGCACTCTTGCTCAATGTGAGCCGCAAAGCACACGTCGCAATCTTACTGATTGAGAGATCCATTACCAAACAGCTACACCTGGGGCATGGATTGAATGTGTGTCAGATCCAAAGTAGTTGATCCTACCAGCCAATGGGGGGAAAGTTGCAAGTCTGATTATCTTGGTTCACTAATCGCAACATCCATCCATTGAAATCATCCATCCACCTTTGATAACAAGATCCTTGACAGACGTGATTGGAGGTGCAACTCACTTGGCAACCAGCAACTAATTATCACACATGTAGCAGGAAGTAACAAGGCTGGCTACAACTCGGGTTCATAAAGCCACATGCTCATATTTCCATCTTCATGAATGCAAATCATAACAACAGTAGAGCACCGTAAAAGAGCAGCTACTAATGTGCAATATTTTCTCTACCATGAGTGTAAACTCCCCCCTGCACAGTGATGGCTGCAGGAAAAGCAAGCTAAAGGTTGAGTGTAGAAAAGCACACAAGGTTCAACCCACCTGCCACACCTCCGTCATCTTGTGGCTGGCTGTTGCCATGGAAATGCGATTTGTAGTAACAAGTTGCTGCAGATGCATCGCAGTTTCTTGTTGCCTGTGGTTGAGCTCAGACTGGAGCTTCTGGAAGCGTGCAGCTAGGGAATCCTTGCTCACCATGGGAACACTCATGGCTACAGGCTGTGAAGAAGGGAGACGAGCTGCATGGGAAAATCTATCAGCATGGTTCAAAAGATCAGCTGCTATTGCGCATAGTTTATTCAGTCGGCTTCGATGAGGTTTCCTGCACATATGCCCAATATATCAGGATTGGTGACCATCTAGAAGAAAAAGTATGACAAGCAAACTGTAGACTATTTCAGAAAGTTTGTACCATGGAGAGCTATTTCAATGCTTCCCGTTGAAGGGATCCAAGCATGTGTTTCAAGCCCTGACCGACAGTGAAGACTTTCTAATCAGGGCAGGTACCCTTCAGGGCACTATTGTTGTGGCCCGAGGGTAGGGGGTTTAACCCTGATTTCGGGGTTAAACCCTGAATTTCGGCTATGTTATAAAATGGGGTCCCTCTATACTATTCTATCATGGATGTGACAGTTAGACAAATGATAAAGAATATTAATATCTTGGATGGTACATATTGCGTGTTGGTGTGCGGTGCACGTCACCATGTACACTGAGAATAGAATGCTTTTGTACACCATTTGGCGATGAAAATATCAATAAACGATGTTTATTGTGCCTGTTTCGCTTTGTTAGGTATCGCAGCATTTGAACCTCGACACAGGCATTGACAAGAGTCTAAACGACTCTTATAGATTTTAGTACAGTTGCATGATAATCCTGGTCACAATAGAGATGATTGACACATGTGCGTGTGTTTCAAATTTCAAAGCCATCTGCCAAGTCAACATGGTGGCGCCCTGAGTGGAAACTAAATTCCAGACCAACTTGGTACTGTATGATTCCATTTTTGATATTATGGATGTATTTGAGGCAAGTTGAATAATGAAATAGCAAAGGAGTTGAGTGAATTAGCCAGTCACTAAGTCATGTCAAGTGGAACGATTCGGGCGCAAGCCACCTCTGCGGCCATTCAGGGCCCGTTAACAGAAAAACTTT